>CAWUFW010020121.1:0-161858 GCA_963921515.1 Calotriton arnoldi
GTGAGGGTAGTGGTGATTCTCCGATAAATGATAAGGGAGGGTCCAACAGGAGGACCAGAGCGATGGTATCATTTTTAATGGAATTCACATGAAATTAAAGGCCTGCCTTTTTAAATAACTGAACATTTGTATCACCTAAGATGAACTCTTCCGTGCCTTGAAACTTTAGAAACTTTTAAATCAGCTGCCAGGCCTGATCAGCCTGTACTGAATTTTCCTCCTCTCACCTCCCATCGACTTTCCGTGCATGTTCCTAAGCAGATATTTCAACTGCGTAAGTGTATTGTAAACACCCAATAAATAAATAACCAAGGTCAATCGGGAGCATGTGGGGCCAGACAGAGTTTATTTTCCCTAGTTTTATCACTTCTCACCACTGTCCTCACGCGCCGCGCGCTCTCGGATCAGGGCTGCACTGTTTCCGAGGCTTTGCTTCGTTACAGTAAGATTTCGATTTCCTTTTCAGTTTAGGCTTCAGTCGTGCGTTGCAGAACACTGCTCTCTGGATGCACTTCCGTAGATGCTACGATTGAACAAACGCGTAAAGGTCGAACTCTCTGGCAGGGCCCATCTCTCAAGTTTTGGGAGAATAGGTCAGGCCCTGCGCACGGACTACCAAGGAGGCGGTGGACAACTTCCTGTCGGTGTTCGAACAGCCTCTTATTTTTCTTTATGTATGATTCTAGAGCTGTCTTCCCGTCAAAAACAGCGGCTTATCTCTCCTATCGGCAAGAGAAAAAGAAAGGCAAATATCTGATATGTAAGTTCCAATACATTTATGACAGTTTCTTGACGCAGATGAAAAATCGAGAATCGGATAGACAGATGGGGCAGATTTACAAGCCCCTTGCGCCACTTTTGCGTCACTTTTAACATGGGAAAAGTGACGCAAAAGTGGCGCAAGGGGCTTGTAAATAAGCCCCATAGGGGCATATTATCAACAAACAGCGATGATTATCGCTAAGTGCGTTTAGCGCGGTTTTTCTTTTCGCCGGCCATCGCTGGATTTTATCGCCGAGATAGCGCGTTATTATCAACGCTTATCTCCAAGGCGATAATAAATCCAGCGATAGCGGGGAAATGCGGAATATCGCATGAAATCCAGCGATAAGAACTCAGCGATAGGTAAAACCTTGATAATACGACATGGTGCACTTAGCCTGACAATCCACCTCCCATAGGATAATATAGCTAAGTCAGGAATTTTGCAGACGTTAGATTCCAGCGTTAATGGGGGCTTAGCGCGATTTTAATTGTCGCTACGCGGGTCCGGGGCATCGTTGTAAATATCGCGATGCTGCATTAGCGATGTATTCCCATGAAGTTATGTGAGGAACGCCTACTTTGCATCTCATTAGCGATGCGATGCTAGGCGTTAGTAAAACGGGTGCTAGCACAAGGAAACGCGCTAAAGCCTGTTAGCGTGTCCTTGATAATACTGCGATGAAATTATCGCCGCTTTTCGGCCGAAAACGGCCGCTAAAGCGGCGATAATGAGCTTGATAATATGCCCCATGGTGTCTTTAATTTAATCGTAAACTATGAGGGTAAAGCAACAGCGCTTTAATGGAAATATCTTTTCGTAACACTAAGAGAACTTTTCTACCTAATGGCGGATTTACAATACAAACTTGATGATAGATCTATGCACTGGTTTAAGTCTTGTTTGGGCACTGTAATAAAGATTTAAAATGGTGCATTGCACTAGGTTGGCACCTACCTGGCATTATGAAAAGTAACTCTTCAGGAGCTGACAGAAGAGAATATTATAAGAAAAACAAATAATTATTTCACTTGTAATAGGGTCATCTGGATACTACCTTTAATATGGACTTAGTTCTAAGTGAACCATGTGCAAACACAAGCAATGATAATTTTCTGTTACAAAGGAGAAAACAACAGAAAGAGAAAAACAAAAGAAAAGAGAGGAAAAGAAAAAAAAAAGAAACGAAATTGATTGAATTAGGGGAGCACAGACAAGTGACACCAGTTACAAGTGACCCCTGTTTCTGGTGACATAGAGTGGGCACATAGTTCTTAGTGCCAGCTGTGAAGAAAAGGGACAGGTCAGAGTGCTATGGATTTTTCTAAGCAAAAAGTAGAGGG
Organism: Calotriton arnoldi; assembly: GCA_963921515.1. NCBI lineage: Eukaryota > Metazoa > Chordata > Amphibia > Caudata > Salamandridae > Calotriton > Calotriton arnoldi. The sequence goes on from CAWUFW010020121.1 coordinate 2,107, forward strand.
ACAGATTTTCAAAATGTATTTCCTCATAACTGTATTAGCAAAGTGCTTTCGTGCATGTGTAATCTGCCCTGCATGTCTGCAGTATAAGCCTCACTCTCTCAGACACGGAGAGCACAACATTAACTCCTAGTCCTCCTTCACAGTCCAAGTTCTTACGCGTTGAGAAAATGTCCCTGATCCATACTTTGCTTCCCCATCCATGCTAAACCAAAAAATCTCACTGAACATGGCTTCCTCCTTGCCCTCCCCAAGAGTCCACCACTAAAACACTGTAAGAAGAAAGCTGATTTTACTGCTACCTGGTTGTTTTTCTCCCTCAAGCTCAGACATCTCGCTATCCTCGCTGGAGGTAAGTCGAGAATCCATTTATTCATGTATTATATTTTGTAATGCATCGAGGAGCTGCTTTAGAGGCCCTCCTGTCGGTTGATTGAATATGATGTTTTAGCCCATCTCGGACCATGCACTAATTGTTGTGTCGATTGAGATGCTCCATTGATACAGCTTTAAGGACCTGCTTTAGTGGTCTAACTGTTTTGAGCAAGTCATCCACTTTGATTGTTTCTGGTGAGTCTGCGTTCTCAGGCTCTCCTCATTCCTTTCCATTTTTTCCTGGGGTCCAGCACCATTCGCCTTTTCCTGTTCTAGACATGGCGTCAGTCTCCTAAGAGGGCAACATGAGCAGCAATATCTTGTTTTCATGGGAACAAGCCAAACAGGGAATGTAGGTTTGCTATGGGTATGGTTTTGTTGGTATTTATCGATGCAAGTAAAAGTTCCAACTAAGTAACAGAACAATTTGGGAAATGCTCAAAGAAGCGCCATTGCTGGCAAGAGTTGCGCTCCTCTGAATCTCCACCTTCTGAAGAGGTAATGCAGGGTGCTGCTCCTGAACAAGACAAGTACCAGCAGCAAATGTCTCAGCAGACTGTTGCAGATACATTTCAAGCTAGAAGGATCCTTCAGATCTGAAACTGGATGGATTAAAAAAATACACACCTGACATGATTTCGAAAGTGGACATACCTGCAAATCACAATATAAAACACACCCCATCACTGACCACAATCCTTTGCTCCCAAACTACAGCACAGAGAGAGAGCCAGCCAGCCATTTACTCTCCTACCCGTTATCTTTTCATTTAGCACTCTCCACCACCTGTAACTTGTTATATTTATTTTCTGAACACCTTTTTACCTTCATCACTTATTTGTCAGCCATTCACATACTCCTTCGCTTTTTCCCATTTTTCTCCATGCTTGGTAAAAAAACAACTTGCTTCACTGAGCAAGAGTTGATAATCATGGTGGGTGAAATCATTAGAGTAGAGCCACACATTTTTGGGTCCCAAGTCCAGCATACTCCTCGCAGCACTAAACTGGAAATGTGGGACAGGATAGCCAACAAAGTGAATGCTGTTGACCACACACTGCGCACACAGGGAGACATTAGGAAGAGAAAGAACAACCTCAGGCTGAAGGTAAAGACCACCAACCACCAACTGGAGGCTCGGAGGACTTTCAGTGGCCCTCCCAGTGCACCATTACAACTGTTACCCTGGGAGGAGAAGGTGTTGCCCATCCATACTGAGGGCTTGTCAGGGACACCTGGAGGAGTGGACGCCGGTAAGGCACACTTCATCAACTGCCACTAAATCAAAATGTAATGTTTGCTCTCAAATTTCCTTGTCCCATCCTGCTCTCCACCTACTTTCCTAACATGCAATACTCAAAGTATCAGAAATGTTGGTTTGCTGGTGGCAATGTGTATTGTTGCATAAATGAGCACAGGTATCCAAATCCATAACATGCCAAATGTAGCAATGCTGTCTGTAACAGGAGTACAATCTATTTGTACATGCTGGACCAATAAAATGTGTGAAAATTGCAAAGGTATGGTCCATCACAAATGCATGCTACCAACAACTATGGTATACATATTGTTTGTCAAGTATTGCTAAAGTGACTACAACTCCCATGAGGCCTTGTCACACCCATACTAACCAACCTGATACACTCCTCTTCCCCACTTTCACTTCTCTCCAATGCTGCTACTGATGTTAACTGTTCATGTAGGCCACCATTTGTCAAGAGTTGCTCATGCCACACTGAAGTGACAACAACTATCATAAGGCCTTGTCACTACTACTCTAATCGACCTGATACAACTCCTCTTGCCCACTCTCACTTCTCTCCCATGTCACTAATGAACTTCACTATTCATGCAGCTTGCCATGACTCAAGTGTGGGTCAAGTCACACTGAAGTGACTAAACCTACAGTGAGGCCTTGTCACTCCTACTCTAACCAACCTGATACACTCCTCTTGCCCACTTTCACTTATCTCCCATGTCACTAATGATGTTAACTGTTCATGTAGGTCACCATTTGTTAAGTGTTGCTCAAGTCTCACTGAAGTGACTACAACTACCATGAGGCCTTGTCACTACTACTCTAACGAACTTGATACACTCCTCTTGCCCACTCTCACTTCTCTCCCAAGTCACTACTGAACTTCACTACTCATGCAAATTAAAATTACTCAAGTGTTGCTGAAGTCAAACTGAAGGGACTACAACTACCATGAGGCCTTGTCACTCCTACTCTAAACAACCTGATACACTCCTCTTGCCCACTCTCACTTCTCTCTCATGTCACTACTGAACTTCACTAATCAGGGACTGTGCAATGTAAGACTATGCTCCACTCAAATATATGTCTGAATACTTTGCCTGATGGTGTCCTGGACTCATCAACTCATACTGAGTTGGCACCCATGACATCTTGACAACGGTGTACCCCAAATATATGTCAGCCATGAAGGAAACTCAGCTCATTAGCAGTGCCAGTTTATCCCTCTCTCTGCACTTCTCACATGAGGAACATTGCAAAATATGTATTACCAAGCTGGGTGTTTACATGTATTAGACACAACTTGGAATGGGCAAATATACAGGTTTGTACCAAATTGTATTTGTAGCAGAGTGTTGAAGATGTCAGGTCTATCTCTAAAGTCGAAATGCCATATATCTGCACAGCTATTGAGCAGACAAAATCAACTACATCTGTTGTGTGTTTTTTAAATGTATAGTTACCAAGTTCGACTCGATACAAATAGGTGACCATAATAATCTCTAACTATGTTGTTTCATTCTAGGTCCGCATTTAACTTGACACAAACATCGTGGATGTAGATACCTCTCTTCCAACATTAACAATGCTCTCTCTCTGTCAACAGGTTGATCCACCACTGCAGGGTTCTCCCCTACAGGACGAAGCCCTCAGTGATGAAACTGCTCCTCAAGAGTTGGACATCAATGTTGATCCTGGCCCATCCGGGTAGCTGGAAACAGCGGCCCTTGCTGTGTCCACTTCAACACCTCTCACCGCAGCAAGAACAACACTGTCAGCCACTGCCCCCTCAACCTGTGAGACTACCACCATCACTTCCATCCTTTGCACCCCAGTCCTGGATTCTCAAATGGCTAACACCACCCCAGTCACAGAGGCACCAGGACCCAGTGGGAAGGTGCAGTCTGCGCCAAGGTCACAGGGCTGTTGAAGGGAGGAATAGTGGGAGGGTAATTGTGGGCCCACAAAGTGAGCCCACTGAGCCCAGGGGCAACCCGGCTGCCCTCACCCAAGTCCTGGGAGTCTACCAGTGTCATGGACCAGGAAGTGGAAGAACTTCGAAAATGAAGGAGCTGCATAGGAACACATACCAGGAGGTAGTTGACATCCATACCGAGGTGGTCGGCATCCGTACTGAGGTGGCTGGCATCTGCACCGAGGTGGCTAAGCTGGTTGGGGAGTTGGGGAAAATTCCCACCACCCTCTTTAGGGCTTTCCCTCCTACAACTACCCCTTCCTGTGGTAATATTACATCCCCACCAACCCACCCCACATCCCCAACAACATCTGCCACAGCAACAGAAAGGGATGCCCTGCCAGAGGACAATACACCTGCAAGCACCCCTGTCTCACCAGCTTCAGATCCTCCCTCTGGCAAAAAGAAGAAGGGACGTCCATTCAAAAACCAAGGAGCTCAGGATAGCAACACACCCACCACTGCCAGTAAAATACCTCAACCCTAATGTTGTCCTGTGTGTGCTACACCGTAACTTTGTTGGACTATTCCTGCCCACTTTTCCATGTCTCATGGGAGGAGTATGTTGGACTTTGAACTCAAAAACAAATGGACCCTACTACAATGATTTCATCCACCATGACTGAAGACTTCATGTATTGTTTGCACTGTTTAATTTCCTGTTGGTCGTTTTACCTTGTTCACTTCATTAAAAGCAAACATCACCAAAGCATTGTCTCCTGTTGCAATTCTCACATAGAACAATGGAAATGTACTTCTGGCATACTTGGTGTGGTTTTCCCAGACTTTTTGCCTCTAACTCCTGTATTTGTGACTGTGTGCAGGGCTTTGTTTTTGATGGTTTAGGTACTCTGAGTGCTTTATCACTGCTGATCGGTGCTAAAGTACAAGTGCACCCTGTGTAAAATCTGATTGGGTATCAGTGATGGCCATATTTGATGTACTGGTAAGTTAAGTGCAACCAGTGGACATGCAGCACTGATTGTGCCACCCACACAAGTAGCCTTTGAAAATTGTCTCAGACCTGCCACTGCAGTGTCTGAGTCCTGAATCAAACTGCCATGTCGACCAGGCAAGTGCACCCACTTGCCAGGCCCTACCCTTCCCTCTCATTACATATGTCACCACTGAGGTAAGCCCAACGGTACCCCCATAGGCAGGGTGCAGTGCATACGAAAGATAGGACATGTGCTTGTGTGTTTTACATGTGAGAATAGTGACATACTGCCAATTTATTTTAGCAATATTGAAAGGCTGACTCTCCCATAGCCTATCATTGGAACTGCTTTGAAACATTTTACAAGTAACTTTCAATTGTGAACAGCTAGAGATTTAGAATTTGGCCTCTCTGAATTCAGAATTTCATGACACTCATCTTTTACTAAAGGTGGTTTATTGATATTTGTGTTTGTGAAAGTCACTTTTGGAAAGGGGCCATTTCCTTGTCTAACCATCCTGTGCGATATGTTACAATTTTTGATAAAAAAAACAGTTCAATCTACAATTGTCCAGCCATTACGTTTGTATGATAGAAGCATGCATGGCTAAACCATGCGTGCCTCTCCCACGCAGCCTAAACCACGAATGAATCTTAACTACTCATTCCTTAACCACGCATGCCTTTACTATGTAATTTTGTGGTAAAGGCATGAATGGTAAAGGGTTATGCGTGGCTAAGGTCGCGACCCCCCACCCTAAGCTACAAACTCCCTACCTGCCCCCCCAACCTGAGGTCCAAATCCCCTGACCCCCCTCCCAACCCCCACACTGTCCCTAACCCTTAACAAACACAACCCCAACCCCCTTCCAGCCCCCTGCGCTGTCCCTAAAACTACCCACCCCTTCCACTGCCCTTAGGCCTAAAAACCAAACCCCTATTTTAAAAAACTAGCCTTACCCCTAAAAACCACCCCACCCTCCCCTAAGCCCTAAAGACTATCCTGACTACCCATTCCCCTCCCCCTGACGTGAGGCCTACGACACTGTCCCTTAACAAACACTACTCCAACCCCCTCTCACCCCCGTGCTGTCCCAAAAACTACCCCAACTCCTTCCACTGCCGTTAGGCCTAATGCCCTAACCCCTAATTAAAAAAACTACCCTGACCCTCCCGCAGCCCTGAAAACCACCCGCCCCTCCCCCAGCCCTGTAAACTACCCCGACTCCCCAGCCCTGAAAACTACTCTGACCCCTCAGCCCTGAAAACTACCACAACCCCCAATCCTGCGAGTCCCCAACCCTGAAAACTACCCCGGCCCCCCAGAACTGAAAACTATCCCGACCCCCAGCCCAGAAAACTTCCCCGACCCCCAGCCCAGAAAACTACCCGACCCTCCCAGCCCATAAAACTACTTGACCCCCCAGCCCAGAAAACTACCCCGACCCCCAGCCCAGAAAATGACCCTCGACCCCCCAGCCCAGAAAACTACCCTTGACTTCCCCAGTCCAGAAAACTACCCTCGACTTCCCCAGTCCAGAAAACTACCCTGACCCCCCAGCCAAGAAAACTACCCAAAAACCCACAGCCCAGAAAAAAAACCTGACCACCGCTGAGCCCAGAAAACTACCCCCGACCCCCCAGGCCAGAAAACTACCCCTGACCCACCCAGTCCAGAAAACTATTCAGCCCAGCCCCACTTACCTCACTGCGGCTCTCTTCCTGGTGAGGTCGTCCTGCTTCTGTGAGCGTGTGTTCCTCTTTTTCAAAGTTAATTGTCGCAATCAAAGGTCAATTCCTGATTCAGATGCAACACAGTACACGTTAGATTGAGTGCGAGTATTTTTTATTCATGACTTGATTTGGTCCATTGCACTCATTAGCATTTTTTGTTATTACATGTGTTGTTCGAAAAAACAGCCGACACGTGTTTCACCCTATGTGGCAGATAGTGCCTAGGGCTTTCTCAAGGATAAGCATATTATTGCAGCGAGCATAATTAAAAACTTCAGTTATATATATTCCAAAATTAGCACAGCAGTTTTGTAAGTCATCCAAATTTCAAGTTAGCGTCGACATGGTCTCACGTCTAGTCCTCGGGTAAATCCGTAGCGTTACGGATTTACCCGGAGACTAGACGTGAGACCATGTCAACATAACTGAAATTTGGATGACTTACAAAACTGCTGTGCTAATTTTGGAATATATATAACTGAAGTTTTTAATTATGCTCGCTGCAATAATATGATTAGCCTTGAAAGCCCTAGGCACTATCTGCCACATAGGGTGAAACACGTGTCGGCTGTTTTTCGAACAATACATGTAATAACAAAAATGCTAATGAGTGCAATGGACCAAATCAAGTCATGAATAAAAAATACTCGCACTCAATCTAACATGTACTGTGTTGCATCTGAATCAGGAATTAACCTTTGATTGTGACAATTAACTTTGAAAAAGAGGAATACACGCTCACAATACTTCTCCTATATGTTTTTTTGAGGCTGAGGAGGCCCAGAGCCTTGAGCCAAGTTCCTCCGGTACCCCAGGGATTCATATCCAGAGTCAGGATCTCTGGGCCGTTTCCTTTATCTTATACTCGTCCTGCTTCTGTCCCTGCTGCAGACAGCAGCTAGACCGCGCACTGCGTGGTTAAGGCAAATGCATGGTTAAGGCAAAGTTGGGTACACTTGCGATGTTGGAACACGCGTGGCTCAGGCCACGGTGTTCCGATTGTTTCCCAGCCATTTCTTTTCTGACTATTTGATGTTATTGTATAGTTAGTGGTGTGTGTTTGATCCCTGATTGCTGATCCAGTTGAAGTTGTTTGTATAATGTGCCCTTGGAGCCAGTGCTGGAGTCAGACAGGACAAGGGTATAATTAGGATGGAAGTGTATGTGGGTTGACATCCAGATGGAGCAGACATTGCATTGTGTGACACGTTATGTGGTAAGTCTTTCATCTTGGCCTGGCCATTATTCCGATAATTTAGCTTGCTCTTCTTACTATTAAATATTTTTGATATGTGTTATGTAGGTTTTTATTAGATATTTGATACATGAACGGTGTCAACTTGTCATCCCTTTGTGTAGTTCTGCATGGAAATGTGCCCATTTGGCAGTGTGTAGCTTAAAGCTACTTCATCTGGATGTTTGCCACTTGCTGTGAGTGCTGTGTTCGCTTTTAAAATTTGCACTTACACATTGCCTACACATGCATGGAACTTCTTTATCCAACTCTTTGTCCATGATATATTCAGTTCCCAGGGTCCTGTGTACATGGTGTTTGAGTGACATGTGCCAAAACTCTAGTGTCCACCCGTGTCCCAGCCTTTGAGGGTTCCTCCAGATTGAGGCCATGCTATCCTGCAGAGAGTATTACCATTATGCCCTTGATATGTTCCTCCCACTGAATCTATGTGATCCTATTGACTAATATTGTCTTTTCATGTGGGAGATGTGTGAGGATCAAATACAGAGTTGCTGCAGATAAGGCGTGTATGACTTGCTGACACATCCATACTAAGGTTTCTTGACATCAATACATAGCATGGGATGTGCACAATGTGAGTGTGTGGCATTCATTATAGCATCTGGGTAATGGTAGTAGTGGCAAGGCCTCATGGTAGATGTAGTCACTTCAGTGTGATCTGAGCAACACTTGAGTAATAGTAAGCTGCATGAGTAGTGAAGTTCAATAGTGACATGGGAGAGAAGTGAGAGCGGGCAAAAGGAGTGCATCAGGTTGGTTAGAGTAGCAGTGACAAGGCCTCATGGTAGGTGTAGTCATTTTAGTGTGACTTGAGCAACACTTGACAAAAATTGACCTGCATGGTGGCTTAACATGAGTAGTGACATGGGAGACAAGTGAGAAAGGTGAAATGTTTTGTTAGACAGACTTTGATAGTTTTGATATTAGTGAATGGGCGGTGCTATTAGACACCAACACATGCACACATCACTATCAGTGTACATAATTTGTACACCCATTTCCATTTATGTATGGTGTGCCTGTGCTGTACCAGTGTCTTTGGCCAGGAGGGCATCCTACAGATGTATTTGTGTTGTTGAATTAGGCACAATGCCAGACAGGGTTCCTATATATGTGTAACTTGCTAGAGAACCACACCTCCCTTGCCTGGTACATGGTGGGGCATTCATTTGCAGAGGAGGCAATGGCAACAGGTAACTGTGTGACTTACTGCCGGTTTTGACCATGATGGTCTGCTTTTTGAAGGTGGTCGAGGAGGTAGAGCAACGGCAGAACATGCACTGTGGGCTGCATGTCACTAGAAGAGGACTCGTGGTGTGTAGGGGTGAGTTTCGTCTTTATATCCCTCCCTTCCTGCCATTTTAGAGACTGTGGCTGCACAGCCAGAGACACGCCAGCTATAAGGCGATTAGTAATTGGGTGTGCGGTTTCGGTGGCAGTCTGAGTCTCACACAACGTCATTGGGCTGGACCGCGGCAGCCGCGTTCGGAATCGGCTGGAGCAGTCAGTGGTTCGGCAGCGGTCTTCAGGCAGCCATTCCTCCAAACTTGTAATTGGGTGGTCGGACCTCTGAACTGGCAGCGGATGGACCGCCGGCACGGTGGTCCATGGACCGCCAAACTTGTAATAAGGCACTTAGTATCTTCACGTCTAGATTATGCCTACTATCTGTGCTTGTTTTTTTCTTTAATTTGTTAATTACAGCTGTTCCAGAATTATGCAGCTGACTAGAGTGTGATGTGAATTGTAGAAGTCACATTTCTCCTGTTTAGATTCTTTACACTGGCTTCGAGTGAAGACAAATATTCTTTTTAAATCACTCTGTCTGGTTCATAAAGTGATCTATTCTCCTGTGAGATCATCTTCAGCACCGTTTTAAATGGTACCATCCTTGTTATACTCTGAAATCTACAAATCTATATCTCCTCGTGATTCAAAATCTCACCTAGAAACCATGGTTGACACAGCTTTTTTCCGGTGCGGCCATGGTCAAGTGGAATTTGCTTCCTCTGTATCCTCTCTCTGGACCTAAGTTCATAAAAATCAGAATGTTTTTAAAAACCTGGATATTTCCTTGACTTTAGCAGTTTTCTGCAGCTTTGGTGTATTTATGCATGTTTCGGAATCTTTCGACCTAGCGAAATGATACCCAAATAAGCATGAAGGTGTCCTTCACAAAAACCAAATACAGGACTCTTAGTCGCTGGCTTCATGCAGCTATTTCTCTTTCAAAGAGTACAACACGGTTTCATCTATCATGTTCGATACAAGGCAAGTCTATTAGGGGAGTAGTTACCTACTGGGCAGCTTTCAATGGTGGATCTATAAAAGACATAGATAATTCTGCCACCGATCCTATCTCCATACTTTTAGGAATCACTAAAAGAAGCAGCTTAGTGGTGGTTTGTCTTGCTGACTTTGTCATCAAATCATTCAAAATCTTATGTTTTTAATTTATTACTAAAGCTCAAAGGACGCCGCAGTATTTTTTGGTGCATGCTTCCTTATTTAGGTCCAGTGGGGCGGCCAAATTCTTGTTGGGTCTGGGACGAGACTGGGACAAAGAAGACAGAAGAGGTTAGGCATTATATACCTACATAAAATGTTGAAATTCAATATCTCCAGTTCTACTGATTGGATTTGTGCCATTCTGTTATCATTTTATTTATTACAATTTTCTCTATAATTCTAAATTGGGGTGGTATTTATCTTGTGTTGTGATTTCACTTTATTACTGTTTGTGAGCTACATAAATACTTAACACATTGCCTCTAAGTTAAGCCTGACTAGTTTTGTGCCAAGCTACTAGAGAGTTAAGCACAGGATAATTTAGGGACTTCTGTGGTTCACCCTGACAAGGATTGTGGTTGTTGCTTGGATAGGGTTTTTAGCCCCCTCAATCAATAACCTAGGGGCATATTATCAACGGCCAGCGATAATTATCGCTGGCCGTGCTTAGCGACGAATTTCCTATCGCAGACTATCTCTGAAATTTATCGCCCTGGTAGCGCGTTATTAACAACACGTTTCTCCAGGGCGATACAAATTCCAGAGATAGCGAGGTTATCGCCGTTTTGCAGGGAACATCGCTGGTTTTCCAGCGATGTTCCCTGCAAACGGCGATATATCCTGCTGATACGACCCTGTGGTCGTATCAGCATAATCCACCCCTATGTCAAACATAGGTAAGTCAGGATTTTAGCAGACGTTAGATTTTGGCGAAAACGGCCGTTTTCGCCAAACTCTAACGTATGCTAAAATCCTGTGGGCTGCCTTGTAAATATCGCGATGTGAACATCAGCGATATTTGCAAGGTAGTCCATCCGGGGTACGCCCAGTGACGCCCACTTTGCATCTCATTAGAGATGCAAAGGGAGGCGTTGGGAAAAAGGGTGCTAACATGCGATTATGCATGTTTGCACCCTCTTGTAAATAGGGCGTTAGTTTTATCTCCGCTTTTTTGGCTTTTTAAGCCAAAAAGGCGGAGATAAAGCCCTTGTAAATATGCCCCCTAATTTCTCACACTATGCATATTGGTTACAGGATGTGGTAAGATCAGCTTCCCACTTGTAGTCATTTTTCAAAGGCAAAAGGAAGCCCTTTGGTTGAGTCTGTGATTGAACCATATATACGTGCATTCCTATCTCGAATTAATATTGTCAGCAGTTGCAGGATTGTGTTTATTCTTGCGTGGCAGATTTGTCTGTGCACTCGTTGGTACAATCTATGTCCAAAAGTGAGATTAATGTGCTCACTGTACGTGTGAGAACCTGAGAAAGATAGATTAATATTGGACGGGCGGGAAAACAAGAAATCAATAGCTGAAAGAAGCGCGTTGAAATACATTAAGAAATTACAAGGTATCCGTCAAAGAACCAAAGAGGCAGGTTGAAAAAATAAGACACGGCAAAGCTCATGCCTTTTCCTATTACTGGAGCTGTGGAGTGATGGTACATGGGGGAAGCTTTTCTTCACAGAGATCATAATTGTTTGTATTGAATAGACATATATTGAGGGTCAGACATGATGTAGGCTGAGATGTGGCCGTGCAGGTATGAAATGATTGGCAGGGCATTCGTCTTTAGTAGTGAATAATAGAAAAGTGAGCTGCTATTTTTCCTCACAAAAGAAGCGTTGAGCAGACTTTTTTTTAATCATTTTTTTTTCCGTGGGAAGAAATGAAAGATACAGCATGAATTGTGTTTTTTGTCCTTTTCCAGATATCTTCTCATACTCATGAATTTTATCTTTGCTTGACGTCTCATTTGTTCTTTATTATTTAATCGGTAGGTTCTTGTTCTGATAACTCTAATGCTTGTAGAAACAGTTGCCAGAAAATATTATAGGTGAGATCGCCTATGCTTTCCTTCCTGCTGTTGCTGCGCCTGAGCTTTCTTTTCTGCTTCTCATTGCTGTGCCCTTCGTACCAGTGCTTAATTTAAGCCGGCAGTTTCAGGTACTCGTCACCGGCACTTAATTGTCAACATTGGCACATATGATAATGTGCCACATGTTGGCGCTATTTGCCTAGTTGAGAGATGAGCACAGCAGCAGTTGTTTATTCATTCAATGCACATTAAAAATGATTAATACCTTCCACCAAAGCCATTCTTATTGCTTTCGGGGCCTGGAAGAGTCTGAAATGACTTACTTGTATGAGTGTGATGGTTAGTAGTTGTGTCGGTACTGTCGTTGGCTGTGCTGGCAGGTGCAATGGGTGCTGCAAGCTGCAGTGGCCTCCTGACAATGGCCCTAACATTTAATATTTTACAAATTGAGCACTGCTTTAAACCAGTGCTTAATTCATAAAAAAAGCATACTTTCCAATACCCAAACATGTTCGGAGGATTAAGACGCCCATTTATAACACTAGTGCATCCACTTCCAACACCTGAGTCGCTCTTGTTCAGGCCTGAGACCTGTTCTTTGACACAGGACATGCCTCCCAATCTCAGGTGCGCAGATGAAGGTACAAGGGTCCAGGGCTGGACTAGGGAACTAAAGCAGCCTTGGAGAAAATGCTAAAACCAGCACAGCTTCCTTCAACTCCTTGCTCTTTTTCCATCCATCCACTTTCTCCTTCTCTCCCATCTATCTTTTCCCTCTCTGATCACTTTTCTCTACCTTTCCCCTCCCTTCCTCTCTTTCCTTCTCTCTGGAAGCGTATCGTGTCTGCTGCAATTATCCTTGGGGAGCTCGGGAAAGTGACAGAGGCACAAGGAGCTGCCCTCTGCCTTACAAACCAGCCTCCAGTGGCTCCAGAATTCCAGGAAAATGCAAAGGTTGAACAAAAGGCCTGTCCTGTTCTGCAAGTGTCCCATCCCTTTGTTGTCTCTTATGCTCACATAACGTTGAGAAATGATGCAGTGTTGCAAAAGAGCTGCAAGTACGCTTATGTGGGTTGATCAAGAGAAAGGCAGAGAGTGAACATCTCTCTGGTACTGTGCTCTGAGGACACTCCTTAAGCCAAAGCCTGAAATCCATCATTCTACTGCACAGAGCATGTTGGATCACTGACACAATATCAGAATCAACAACATTGTGTGACATAAACATTGTGTCAAAAATATCACTTACAAAAATATTGTGTTCCTATCCTTATGATTGTAAGTACAAAAATATCAAAAGAAATATTGTTTCACACTAATATCGCTAACAATATGCAAACATTTAGTTTCTTTAAATATATATATAGTTTAGAGTAGTAAATCTTAAATATAATGATATATACGATTGATATAATGTTAGTTAAACAAATCTCACTAATATTTAAAACTTTATATAAATATATACTTATTTAGACACTCATAAGAATATATATTCACTGACAAAAACAAAGGTTACAGGGACATTATAGTTAGGAAATAGAATAAAAAAAATCTTAGAAATTTACTGATAAAAACAAAGGGTATATGGACGTTATATAGTTAGGCTCAAATTTCCCTCGTACAAAACCAGTGAAATTCAGCAGTCATAGTTACCTGAGCTACCTATACCTTATGCCCCTGCAATGCACTGCTTATGACCTCACATATTGCATCACTAATGACATGGTCAGTGACATCACTGATGACATCACTGATGACATTTCAAATGACATCACTGATGAAATCACTGATCACATCATCCAGTGATTGGGAGTGTTTTCTAAAGGTTTTTGTGTGTTAAACGTATGTAGGTACCACAAAAGTTAAATGTGTATGCTTTTTGTACTACTAATGAGTGACTCCTTTTATTACCATAGTTTCTGTGAGTCGCTGTGCGACTGCATCTGAGTGTGAGTGGGTGTCTGAGTGACTGTACAGGTGTGTGAGTGGCTGTATGGGTGTATAAGTGGGTGTCTGAGTAGCTGTGTGGGTGACTTAGTGTCTGTGTGATTAGCTGTATTGGTGAGTAGGTGGGTCTGTCAGTGGCTATATATTTGTGGGTTAGTGAGTGGCTGTGTGAGTGGCTGCATGGGTGAATGAGTGGTTGTGTCAGCGACTATGTGGGTGAATGAGTGGGTGTCTGAATGACTGGGTGCATAAGTGGCTGTATGGGTGAGTGAGTGGCTGTTTGAGTGAATGTTTTGGTTAAGTGAGTTGATGTGTGAGTGGCTGTATGAAAGAGTGAGTGTATGTGGTATTTGCTGTATGGGTGAGTGAGTGGCTGTGTTAGTGGTTGTATGGATGTGTGAATGGGTATGTAAGTGGTTGTGTGGGTATGTGAGTGAGTGTGTGAGTGGTTGTATGGATGAGTGAATAGCTTTGTTTAGAGGCTGTATGAGTGAGTGAGTGGGTGTGCGAGTGGCTGTATAGGTGAATAGCTGGATGTGTCAGTAGTTGCATGGGTGAGTGTGTGGCTATATGAGTGGCTGTGTGGGTGAGTGACTGGATGTATGACCAGGCTCTATGAGTAAGTGAGTGGGTGTGTTAGTGGCTCTATGGTTAAGTGAGTGGTTGTGTAAGTACTTGTATGGGTCTGTGAGTGGTTGTGTGGGTGTGTGAGTGAGTGTATGAGAGAATTTTATGGTGGTGAAAGTGGGTGTGTGAGTGGTTCTGTGGATAATGTCATCAGTGATGACAATGAACATGTTATGATTGATGTAATATATGAGGTCTTAAGCAGTGCAATGTGGGGCATAAGTTATATTTAGCTCAGGTAACTATAACTGCTGAATTTACCTGGTTTTGTACAAGTGAAATCTGAGCATAACTTGAAACCTTGGCATACGGTATTAAATCTGGTTCTCCTTTAGATCCTGCACCACCAAAGGCTCTGATGCAAGGACTTAATGTGATTACTCCACCCATCCAACAATTACTTGTCCTCTCCTTTAGTACTGTAGAGATTCCTTTGAAATGGAAGCAAGCTATAGTACTACCTTTACAAAAAAAGCCTTCAACTGATCATATTGCACTACATAACTTACGTCCTATCTCCCTAATCCTGACTCTTGCCAAAATAGCAGAGAAGGTGGTCAACATCCAACTCACGGATTATATCACCACAAATGATCTTTACCATCCCACCCGGTCGGGCTTTAGGACATCCTACTCGATGGAATCAGCTCTTTTGCTAGCCACTGAAACTTTGAGGAAATGCGCTGATGCAGGTCAAATGGCCGCACTGATCCTTTTGGACTTAAGTGCAGCCTTTGCACGGCCTCCCATGCTCTCCTTTCCCAAAGACTCAGCCATTGCGGGATTGCAGGCACTGCGCTCCGCTGTCTATGTTCCTATCTCCATAACCGCAGCATTCAGGTGTCTCAGAAGCCTTTCCTATCGGAAAGTATGCCTTTAGCGCAAGGTGTCCCTCAGAGCTCTATTTTAAGCCCAACATTGTTCAACCTGTATATTGGCCCACTTGCAGATATTGTGGCATGGCACAAGGTGACTATTGTGTCATTTGCAGATGACACACAACTTATAGTCACGCTATCTCAAAACCCTTAAGCTGAAGCCTCCCGCTTCTCCTTATTCTTAGAAGAGCTAGCCACCCGGATGGCTAATCACTGCATTAACTTAAATGGCAATAAGACAGAGGTGCTGATTGTAGGGAAATTGCCCTCTATATGGTCATCGGCATGGTGGCCCACACCCCTGGGTCGAATCCCCACTCCCAGAAAAACCACAAAAAATCTAAGGAACAAATCAGAATAGTTGCCGGCAAGTGCTTCGCCATTCTTAAAATGCTAAGGAAACTGATTGACCTTCTACCTCAGTCAGCTAGAAAGACCATTGTGCATGCACTAGTCACATCGCAACTGGACTACGGGAAGGTCATATATCTGGGTGCTAACAAAGGGAGTCTGCTGAGACTCCAGCCTATTCAGAACGCATCAGCTCGCCTGATATTAGGTCTTCCTAGAAGATCGTCACCCTTGAAAGCACTCAATACCTTACACTGGCTACCAGTCGAAAAAAGAGTCACTTTTAAAGCAATGTGTTACTGCCACAAAATCTGGTGGAACATCGGACCCAGCTACTTGCACTCTCTAATCACGCCTTACCTCCCATCTCACACCCTCAGGTCATGCAGAACTTTGCAGGCAAAGACTCCCAGAATCCGGAAAGCTAGAATGGGTGCTCGTTCTTTCAACTATTTGGCTGCTAATGTTTGGAACTCCCTACCGACCCCACAGAAAGCATGCTCGGCATAACAAGCTTTTCGCAAGCAACTAAAAACTTGGCTATTTAGGTCTCTGTCTTAGTTCTTATTGCTTCATCTTGCCCTTCTGCTCGATCCCGGATGGTCTGATTCCAGCGTGGGGACACACCGTTGGTGTAACCAGGTGCTCTATAAATGGCATTTCATTAATTCATTTAAATATAACAACCCTGTAGCTTTGTTTTTTCAAGTGAATTTGTAATGTTTTTTAATTTCATTTCCTAATTGTAACCACTAACCTTTGACACTGATTGTGTGCATGAGCGCATGATTGTCTTAATGGGTGTATGAGTGTTTGAGCAGGTTTGTAAGTGGGTGTGAGAGAGTATGAGCAGGGCTTTAAGTGGGTATATATGAGTGTCTCTGTGTTGTCTGTGAGTGGGTGTGTGAGTCTCTGAGAGGGTCTGTAAGTCCGTGCGAGAGCCTCTGAGTAGAGCTGTGAGCGGGTGAGAGAGAGTATGAGTGATTCTCTAAGTGGATGCACAAGTGTCTGACTGTGTCTGTGAGTGGGTGTATGCGTCTGAGTTCATCTGTGAGTGGGAGCATGAGTGAATAGGTCTGTGAATGGCTATGAGAGAATCTGAGCTGTTCTGGAAGTGGGTTTATGAGAGCCTGAGTGGGTTCTGCTTGTTTTCTGTAGGCATGGGAAGAGCTTGAGGAGTTTCAGTCTGTGGAATTCCGTGGAGCTACCAAAAAACTCCGCCAAATTCCATAGAGTTCCGTGAGAGGGCGGAGTATTGCTCGGCCACCCCTAATGAAGTCTCCTTGGCTGCTGCGGGTTGTTGGGGGCCAAGAACCCCTATTGTTGCCACTAGTAAGTCCCCCACAGTGGGATTGCTGAGACCTCATTGGCGGCCCCACCCCCTTTCTCAATCACTCTGCAAACACATCTCCTGGCACTCTACTGGTTGGGGGATGAAGTCTAGGGGTGAGTGCACCAGTAAACTCTGCTCCACCGGCAGTTGGTGAAGTTTTTGCCGAGCTCCGCACTCCTAGCGGAGTGTAGAGTGGCAAAACCCCACAAACTCTGCCAGTAGAGTGTAGTTTACCACCCACACCTAGTTTTCTGCCTTTTTACTGCTCACTTCTGATCTTTATTTTGCCTTCTTCTGCTCGTTGCTGACCTTTATTTTTTCTCTTTCTGCTAGTTTCTGACCTGTATTTTGCCTTTTTCTGCACGTTTCTGTCCTTTATTTTGCCTCTTTCTGCTTGTTTCTGACCTCTATTCTGCTTCTTGGTGCTCATTTATGACCTCTATTCTGCCTCTTTCTGCTCATTTCTGATCTCTATTCTGCCTCTCTCTGCTCGTTTCTCACCTTTATCATGCCTCTTTGTGCTCATTGCTGACCTTTATTCTGACTCATTCTGCTAGCTTCTCACCTTTATTTTGCCTCTTTCTGCTTGTTTCTCAGCTTTATTTTACAACTTTCTGCTCGTTTCTGTCCATTATTGTGCCTCTTTTTGCTTGTGTCATACCTTTATTTTGCCTCTTTCTGCTCACTGCTGACCTTTATTTTGCTTCTCTCTGCTCATTTCTGACCTTTATTGTGCCTCTTCGTGCTCATTTCTCACCTTTATTTTGCCTCTTTCTGCTTGTTACTGACCTTTATTCTGCCTCTTTCTGGTCGTTTCTCACCTTTATCTTGCCTCTTTCTGCTCATTGCTGACCTTTATTTTGCCTTTTCTGCTCATTGCTGACCGTTATACTGCCTTTTTCTGCTCGTTTCTGACCTTTATTTTGCCTCTTTCTTGTCTTTTTCCCCCTCGACCACGGGGGGATCCTCAAGGACCCCATGGTGCAAGCCGGCTCCCTGCCTCCTGAGGGATCCGGAATTGCTCGCACAGATAGGGTGCTGTTAAATATGCAGCTCCCTGTGTTTCAGAGCAATCTATTTGTCTGTCTTACTGCTTGTTGTACAGACGATACCTCAGCTTCCAGCAAGCGAGAGCATTTATCAGCTCCAGCTTGCTGGAAGCAGAGTGTAAGCTCTCACTGCATGGGAGCTGACAAAGCTCCCACCAAGTCATAGCAAACAGCTATGTCCTGGGGCGGGCATCCCAGGACATACCAGGAGCTGGCCCTGGGGTTGGCAGTCCCCAGGGCCATTATAGGCTCCAAAAAGGGAGCCATACTGCCCCCCTCTTTTGATCTGAATGTGCGGGTCCAGGGGTAGTGGTGGTCCCTGGGGCCGTATATGTCCCAGGAGGGGAGCCACGCAGCCCCTCTCCAATTACATTTTTTTTTAGTCCAGGGAAGGTGGTGGTCTCTGGGTCCCGGGAGGGCCCACTGGCACCCTTATTAGTTATTATGTAGCCCCGGGGATGTGGTGATCCCCGGGGCTCGGGGGATCTGCGTGCCCCCCCATCAATCTTTCTTTATCCCAGGAAGGTGGTGGTCCCTGGGGCAGAGAGCCCATGGTGGGAGGCCCTGTGCGCTGCATCCATCTTATCAGTAAAACCCTGGAGGTGATGGTCCAGGGGCTCAATGAGCCTTAGGAGGGGGGGCCCCCTTTAACACCAATAAACTTTTTAAAAACACTCACAGTCACTGGATGATGTCATCAGTGATGTCATTTGAGATGTCATCAGTGATGTCACTGACCATGTCATAAGTGATGTAATATGTGAGGTCATAAGCAGTGCATTGCGGGTGCAGGGATTATAGTTATCTCAGCTAACTATAAATGCTGAATTTCACTGGTTTTGTATGAGTGAAATCTGACCCTGACTATAACATCCCTGTAACCTTTGGTGATTCCCTGAAACCGGTGGTGTGGTGAGCAAAAGAATGATGGATTTAACCCAGATCCTTGTGACTGGGGGTGAATGTTTGCATTGTCCAGCATTCGGTCCATCAATTGTTTCTTTTGCATATGTCACCCTAAGTGGGAAGGGAATGCCCAGACGTGGGTCATATGCTCACTACACCACTGGATTCAAGCTAGCCTGGCTGATGAAGGGTGATGCCCTGAAACCGGTCTCAGGATGCTTATTTCTGGTCCAGTGGGGGCCTGGCTTGGCAGTTCAGGCTGGACTGTTCCCACAAGGAACAGGGTCAAGACTGATTTGGATATGGCTGGGTCCAAACTGGGGTGGCGTGGTGAGAAAAAGAATGATGGATTTAACCGAGATCCTTGTGACTGGGGGTGAATGTTTGCATTGTCCAGCATTCTGTCCATCAATTGTGTCTTTTGCATATGTTGCCCTAAGTGGGAAGGGTATGCCCAGATGTGGGTCCCATGCTCACTACACCACTGAATTCAAGCTAGCCTGGCTGATGAAGGGTGATGCCCTGAAACAAGTCCCAGGATGCTTGTTTCCGGTCCAGGGGGGCCTGGCTTGGCAGTTCGGGCTGGACTGTTCCCACAAGGAACAGGATCAAGACTGATTTGGATATGGCTGGGTCCAAACTGGGGTGGTGTGGTGAGCAAAAGAATGATGGATTTAACCCAGATCCTTGTAACTGGGGGTGAATGTTTGCATTGTCCAGCATTCCGTCCATCAATTGTTTCTTTTGCATATAACATCCCTGTAACCTTTGTTTTTTTCAGTGAATTTCTAAGGTTTTTTTAATTCTATATTCCAACTATAACGTCCCTGTAGCCTTTGGTTTCCTAAGTGAATTTCTAAGATTTTTTAAATGCTAAATACTAACTATAAAGTCCCTGTAACCTTGTTTTTTTTTAGTGAATTTCTATGTTTTTTTAGCTAGTAATCACGTGTGCACAGTGGTTGCGTGAGGGGGCTGGGCCTCCAACCAGCTCTCAGGAATCCCACTGTTTAGGGCTTACAAGAGGTACCAGAAGGGCTTCTTGGCCCCCAAGGTCCCTCAGGAGTAAAGTGGACTTCATTCCCCAATCAACAGTGCACCATGAGCCGCATTTGCAGAGTGCTAGAGAAAGGAGGACCTCATTGCCCCACCAGCAGTGCACCAAGAGGTGCATTTGCAGAGTGGTGGAGAAAGGGGGCGTGGTCTCAGACCAACTCTCAGGAATCCCACTGTGTGGGGCTTACTGGAGGTAACAGGAGGTCTTGTTGGCCTCTAAGGACCCTCAGCAGCCAAGGAGACTTTATCCACCACCCAGCAGCATGCCAGAAGGCACATTTGCAGAGTGGTGGAGAAAGGGGGCAGGGCCTCGGCAATTTGCCAGCTTTTTTTCCTGTTTTTTTAGGAAGGGGGGCTCTGTGGATTCCCTTCCCTGGCCCATTTTTTGTGCTGATGAAAAAAGGGAAAGGGCCCGTGGCCCCCCTTCCGAGGCCGATTTTGACCCCGAGGACCCCATCCCCTGGGGCCAGGCCTTTCTATATTTTTTTTTTTCAAAAAAGATGAGGAGGGCTGCACGGCCCCCGTCCCCAGGCCAATTTTGGCCTAGGGGACCCCATCCTCCGGGGCTAGGCCTTCACTTTTCTTTACAAAAAAATGGGGAGGGGGCCAGCATGGCTGAAATTGGCCGGCAGAGGGGGGTCTAAGTGGCCACCCTCCCTTAGTAAAAAAATAAAAGGCCACACCCCAAGGGATGTGGTCCCAGACCCAAAATCAGCCCGGGACGAGGGCCGTGCAGCCCCCTCCCTTTACTAAAACAGTAGGTGCCCATGATGAAGCTCCACTTCTGTAAAGTACTGATCATCCTAATTTTGTTGGCATGGCCAAGGCAAAGCAAGTATGTTTTCCCTGCAGTTCCACTGTGGAAAGTTATTGGTAATCCTTGATGAATTTGTTTGCATCCTTTCTTTTCTGCACAGCGAAATCTAATGTAGTGTCTGTGATGAGGGGGTTCTTTCTTGTCATCTGCTGCTGAGGCCAGAGATCATGTTCTGAACTTTTAAAAACAACAAGTACATAAACTTGCCTACAATCCCCGCCCCATATTCATTAGCGGTATGCAACGTCTTTCCGTCCTTTTCCCAGGATGATGGGCAGCTTACTAAAAGAGCCACCCAGCACGTTTCCCGCCCATTTTGGAAACATTTTGCCCATGCCTAGGAATACGACTGGATCTCCCCTAAACAAAGTAGCACTTACTTCTTCAAAGTATAAATTGGCTAAGTGTGTTTACTCTGCTGTTCCACTTTCTAAAGATATCTGGTGAAGGCGCTCGAGGAACAATCACATTGGCAAAATTACAGACACACAAGGTCACTGGAGACATTTTCTCTGCATCCTTTACCCAGTTGTAGTGTAGGAGATGCACTGTCATTTACCCAACAAGATAGCACTTACTAATTAGCCAGTAGGAAGTACTCCAGTTGCATAGAGGTGTTGAGCAAAATACTGGCCTCTTCTTGGATAAATACGCAGGGCAGGTTTCATTATGACACAATGTTCATTTCACAGAAATTAAAAATCAACAGGTAACAGCTAGAAAATACTATTTAAAAAAACTGCGAAATTCAGTAAAAAAAGGTAACATTACAAGGATGTTATAGTTAGGAAATAGAATTTAAAAAACCTTAGAAATTCACTGACAAAACCAAAGGTTACAGTGACGTTATAGTTAGGAAACAGAAGTAAAAAAACGTAAACATTCATTGAAAAAAACCAAATATTACTGGAACATTATAGTTAGGCTCAGATTTAACTCGTACAAAACCAGAGGAATTCAGCAGTTATAGTTACCTGAGCTAACTATAACTTATGCCCCAGCAAATAAACTGCTTAAGACTTCACATAATACATCACTCATGACATGGTCAGTAACATCACTCATGACATCACTGATGACATCTCAAATGACATCACTGATGACATCATCCAGTGATTGTGAGTGTTTTTCAAGAGTCAGTCATGACATGAAGTCTTGAAGTCTCCCAATCTGCTCAAATAGCTGGCCTCCATCCTCACCTATAATCGTGGAAACTGAAGTCTTATTGGTGACATAATGGTCAAGAGCAGGCCAGAGTCATCATATGTTGCTTATAATTTCTATGGCAAAATATTCTATAGGGCGCTGTTATTGCCCTCATAATAATGCAATCTGAATGTCAGAGAAGATTTCAGACTAAAAGACAGGGTAAAAGCAAGTTTAAAAACCAGACGGTATATATAGCTCTAATATTTTATCTACTTACAAGTGGGTCCCATTGAAGGACTGGGTGATGTCAGAGTTATACCGGGCAGGTCTGAAATCCAGGTCACTGGGTGGGGAATGCTATCACCACTCAATGTGCCTACATAGTATCTAGTCACTCAAAGCTCCCCAAGGGTGGGGGAATGCTATCACCACTCAATGCGCCTCCATAGTATCCAGGTACTCAAGGCCCTCCATGGGATTTCATCATTCAGTCTAGGGATCTGTGTGGAGGCAAAATACCCAGCATTGTTCATACTTTAACAGTGCCTAGCTTTTATCTGTATGTCTTTGTTCCAATTTCTCAATTACATATCATTCAGTGTCATCAGCATTATGTTGTCGTTCTTTGAAGTGTCTGGTCAGTTTTGTTTTGTCGCTCCTGCACCTGATCATGCTCCTGTGTTCAGTAATATGAACACCTATCTTCCTAGTGGTCATCCAAATGTGCAGGAGCTTGCAAGGGCATTTTAGGACATATGTCATGTGACTGGAACTGCAGTTTGTCAAATGTTTTAATATCCATGGGGTAGCCAGTCCCAAGTCAATGGACATTTCTTTGTGAACTGACACACTCCGCACCCACCACAAGGTTGGTGGACTATCGGGGTGGTGTATCCCATAGTTTCCTCTGAGTTTCCCCTATTCTTCCCTTGGGGCGTGTGTGTACCAATGCATCACATAGATTCTGGCTCCACCTAAACAAGAACATCTGGTGTGCGATATTCAATTTTCCAGAGTTCAGAATGTCCCAATGTCTTTTGATCAGTTTGTAACTGAATTAGTGATGGGGTAAACGTTGTCACGCAAATGGGTCTTAGCTCCCTTGGTTTTTTATAGGTGCCCAGAAAGGCATCCCTGTTATTGTTCAAGGCTCTCTTTCTTGGCCTACTGATGCTTCCCTCTGGATAGTTTTTTTCTCGCAATTGTTTGCTCAGTATTTCTGCATGTTGTTTATACATTCCGATCTCTGTGTAATTTCTTCTGAGTCTTAAAAATTGACATACAGGTAAAACTTCTATTAGTACTCGAGGGTGGAAACTTTCCAACAGTAGGAGGCTTTTTTTATCTGTGGGTTTATAGTAAACCTCAGTTTTCAGAATACACCCTTCGGGATATGTCATCGGGTCCATAAATGGCAGTTCCACTTCGCTCATATTCATAGTGAATTTCAGAAAAGGGTTCAAGCTGTTGACCCATTCTGAAAACTCAATGGCTTCCTCTCTGGTGGCTCTCCAGGTCAACAAGATATCATCAATATATCTTTTCCACAGCCTCATCTGTCTAAGATATGGGTTATCATCACAATAGATGTATTCTGTTTTGAAGTTGTGTATGTACAGGCAGGCCAGACTAGGGGCACAAGTGCTTCCCATGGAAGTTCGATGGGTTTTCAAAAAGAACTCACCTTCATATTGGAAAACATTCCTTGTGAGGACCATGTGTGCACAATCAAGGAGAAATTCTGCAGGTGTCATTTTATTTATCTGTCTAGGAGTCAGAAGGCGGTCTACTACCCCTAGTGTGGAATCTTGGGGGATGCTTGTGTACAATGATTCTGCATTTAGGAACAATAGCCATTCTTTGCCTGACTCAAAATACATATCCTTGAGTTTGTTTAATTTGTACTTTGTGTCCTTCAGCTAAGAGGGCATTTGTGTCATAGGTGTTTCAGGAAAAGATTGAAGAATTGGGACAGTGGTTCAAGGGCTGATCTTATGCCCAACACAAACGGGTGCCCAGGTGTAGGAGTTTTGTTCTTATGCACCTTCAACAAGACATAAAAATAAGGTGTTTTGGATTCTTTCTCAATAAGGAAAGATGCCTTTTTCTCAGTCACCCAACCATTGTCCAGGGCTCATTTAACCATAAGGGAGATTTTGTCCATAATATCAGGCGTGGGGTCTCTTCTTAACCTAGTAGTGTAGAGTGTTCCTCAAGAGTCTAAGACATTCAGTATGGTACATGTCTTTGGGCATTAGGACTATCCCACCCCCATTATCTGCTGTTTTGATCATCATAGTGGTATCCTCTCTTAGTTCCCGCAAAGCATTTTGCTCTGCCTAGCTGAAATGAGGGAAAGTATCTTGCTTGATCTCCCTCACAGACTCCAAAACCACACTGATTGCCTGTTCAAAGACCTCCCCTTCTGCTGGTAATTGTTGAGTGTTGGGTGTAAAGGTTGATTTCTTATGGAGGCCTGTATTGGTTTCCATCTCTCTACTGTTGCCTAGTGGCTCATGGATCGAAAAGAAGGCTTGTAGTCAAATTTTCCGAAAGAACTCAGCCATCTCTGTTTTCAGTTGAAAAGGATAATTTCTTGGTGTAGGTACAAAACTCAAACCTCTGTTTAATACTTGTCTCTGGGTCTCCATTAGACTTTTGGGGGCAGATTTACAAGCCCCTTGCGCCGCCGGTGCATCACGTTGCGTGACGCACTGGTGGCACAGCCTGCTAAGTGATATTTACAAGAACAGGTAGGGGCAGATTTACAAGCCCCTTGCGCCATCGCTGCATCAAGTTGCGTGACGCACCAGTGGCGCAGCCTGCTAAGTGATATTTACAAGAACAGGTAAAGTCACCATGCATGACTTAACCTGTGCTTGTAAATATCGCCCCTGTTCACGCAACACTTTGCGTGTTAGGGGCGTGACATGGGTGTTGCTGTGGGTGTTCCCATGCAGCACCCATGTCCACTGATGCATTTCCAGATTTACGAGAAATCGTAAATCTGGAAATGCGTCAGAATGCTACACCACCCTAGGGGTGGCGTAGCGAGGTGCAACGAGGGGAAATGTTTTCATTTCTCCTCGTTTTTTTCCTCTTTCAATGCGTGCTGCATTCTACAGCACACATTGGAAGAGGAAATCACCTCAATTGATTGTTTTTGTGCAGGAAGGTGCCCCTTCTTGCACAAAAACAATCTCCCCACGACGCAGGCATCCCTGCACCATGGTGCAAGGGTGCCTGCGCCCGCACATGGCAGCAGTTTTTGCGCCAGCGCAGGGGGAAGCACAGAGATGCGACATATTGTTGTAAATATGTTGCATCCCTGTGCTTTGAACCTAACGCAGCGCGGCACAGCAAAATGACTTGCGGCACCGCTTTGCCTTAGTTTCTTGTAGATCTGCTCCGTACAGTCACCCTGCATGACTTAACCTGTGCTTGTAAATATCGCCCCTGTTCACACAACACTTTGCGTGTTAGGGGCGTGACATGGGTGTTTCTGTGGGTGTTCCCATGCAGCACCCATGTCCACTGATGCATTTCCAGATTTACGAGAAATCGTAAATCTGGAAATGCGTCAGAATGCTACGCCACCCTAGCGGTGGCGTAGCGAGGTGCAACGAGGAGAAATGTTTTCATTTCTCCTCGTTTTTTTCCTCTTTCAATGCGTGCTGCATTCTACAGCACACATTGGAAGAGGAAATCACCTCAATTGATTTTTTTTGTGCAGGAAGGTGCCCCTTCCTGCACAAAAAGAATCTCCCCACGACGCAGGGATCCTTGCACCATGGTGCAAGGGTGCCTGCACCGGCGCATGGCAGCAGTTTGTGCGCCAGCGCAGGGGGGAAGCAAAGAGATGCAACATATTGTTGTAAATATGTTGCATCCCTGTGCTTCGAAACTAACGCAGCGCAGCAAAATGACTTGTGGCACCGAGCTGCGTTCATTTCTTGTAGATCTTCCCTTTTAGAGGTCAGGTTAATAATATTGTCTGTTAGTTCCTGCTGGTCCCGGGTCGGGGTTCTCTGCTATGCACAATCAAAAAACCACATCTAGATCCAACAGACCTGGCCAACTTTCGCCCTATCTCGCTCCTTCCCACGCTAGGTAAGATAGCCGAAAAGCATGTCAACTCCTCACTGTCCCAGTTTTTTTAGGAGAATGCGATCCTCCATCCGACCCAAATGGGCTTCAGACACACACATAGTACTGAATCCGCCCTACTGCTGGTAACAGAAAAATTTAAGGGCATTCTAGACCTGGGGGGCGAGGCCGCTATCCTTCTGCTAGACGTGAGCGCAGCGTTCGATACTGTGGACCATACGACGCTCGCAACCAGGCTTGAAAGGGCAGGGATTCAAGGTCAGGCCCTAAAATGGATCGTATCTTTTCTGAATGACCGGTCCTTCCAAACCACCGAAGGAGGATTGCTATAAGATAACTTCAAAGTCACATGTGGGGTTCCCCAGGGCTCTTCTCTGAGCCCCACACTGTTTAACCTATATATGCAGCCACTGGCTGACATTGTCCAGGAATTTGGACTGTCAATAATTACCTACGCAGATGACACCCAACTGGTAATTTCTGTGGCAAAGGATGCCGAATCAAAAAACAACTCGGTAGCCCCGTGCATGGAAAAAATAGCCAGCTGGATGACCTACAGCAGGCTAAAACTTAATGGGGACAAGACAGAACTTATGTTTTTGGGCAACAAAATAAATCCACAAATTTCCGTGAACTGGCCAGAAGAACTAGGGCACCCACCAAGACATAAAAACTCCATAAAAAACCTGGGAGTATGGTTAGATTACCACCTCACAATGGAAACTCAAGCCAGCAAACTGGCGGCCACCTGTTTCGGAATCCTGAGGATGCTCCGAAAAATCTTGGACCTCATCCCAGAGAAAGCACAGAGAACCGTGGTTCAGGCACTGGTGGTGTCCCGCCTGGACTATGGGAACATTCTCTTCCTGGGGTCACCTAAATATGTTCTTAACAGACTGCAGGTGGTACAAAACTCGACAGTCAGACTTCTCCGAAAAATTCCTCGGCATGAATCCACTAAGTCAGCTCTGAAATCATTACACTGGCTGCCCGTGCATGCAAGGATCAAGTTTAAAGCGCTATGTAAAGCACATAGAGTCCTAAAGGGAAAAGGCCCAACCCTACTGAAAACCTTGATCACTCCATACATACCAGACAGAACTCTGAGATCCTCCTCGGAACATCTTGCCACAACAACCAGAATAAGGAGATCCAGATGGGGGGGAAGATCCTTCTCACATCTGGCACCGAAATTATGGAACTCAATGCCATTAGAGCTAAGAGTGACCACGGAGGAACGAACTTTCAGAAAGAAACTAAAGACCTGGCTATTCCCAGGCTGAGAGGCATCCGCACTTACTCCTGTTCCGCAGCGCTGGGAGGCCCATGGGCAGCTATGCGCTTTACAAAATCCATAAACATAAACAAACATAAACATATGCGTTGGTCTTAGTTCTGTCTCTGGCTCCTTCCAGGACACCCTGTGATACCTGTTTTTCCAGTATCAGTGCCCTGCCCTCTCTCCGAAAAAAGGTTATGGGAAAGGCGATGGTTGCCCTGGGAAGCTCTGTTGGGGTGAATATTGTGGAAACCCATATTGTGTCCATCCCCATTGTGGGGGAACGAAATCCCTGGGTTGTGAGGCCCTTGATGTCTGGGGTTTTGTCTATAATTCCTCTTCCCCTTGCCTCTCTTACATTGTTATTATCTGAGGATCTATGATCTGTACGAGGACCTGTCTAACCCTGAAGAGTTTCTACTCTCTTCTGATGTGACGCTATCTCTTCTAACATAGTCTTCCTTTGAATATAGATAAATCTTCTCATATGAGAATTTTGCCAGGTTCTTTTGGAATTTGTTTATTTTTTATTGTGTGAGATAGTCTTCGTATTCTGTAAGTCCTTTGTTTATCTTTTCCAGTTTCTTTTTGTAAACTGATTGAGAGCTGGGTTTTCAGTACATTCTCTTGTGTTTTTACTTGTATTACTAAGGCGTCAGATAGTCTTTTGTCTGTCTTGATGATCAAAACTAACCCATCTCTGGTACATTTCCAGGCTATCAAAGACCAATCTCTCCTGAATTCCCTGTGATCCAAATAAATCGCAGTTTCGTCTCCGACCACGGGTGGAGCCTGAATTCCTCTCCTCGGAGCATTGAAAGCCTCATCTCTGACTACGGGTGGATCCTGAATTGTATGCCTCCCCCTAATACTAAGTGATGCAGAGGTTGCTTCTGAAAGCAGGTGGTATTAACAACAACTATTAGGTGGGTAATTGTTAATGTTATTGATATTTATAAAGTGCAAACTGTTACCCGAGGGTGTCCTGGCGCTGAACATGATGTCCTATGGAGGCCTAAAACATGGGGGTAGTGATGGGAAGTAGTTAGACAGAAAAAAGACACCAGGGCCTTCCTGAAGTCCAGATGGTTTGTCATGCACCTGAGGTGCAGCGGGAGGTCATTCCATGCCTTGGCTGCACCAACCACAAAACTTCTACCTCCCCAGTTGGACTTCTTTACAAAGGGCTTCTGAAGAGCGCAGAAGTCTTCTAGGAGCATACCACTGGAACTGCAGTTTTAGGTGGAGGGGTCCATTTCCTTGAAGGGATTTGTGGACCACACACAGAGATTTAAACAGAACACATTTTTTAACGGGCAACCAGTGAAGCTTTTTAATCTCAGCCGAGATTGAAGCATGTTTTGATTGAAACATCAGACGCATTGACTAGCCCGTGTAGCCTTTTCCCCTGTAAAAATCAGTTGCAGCTAAGGCCCAGTGAGTACCAGTCGCAAAAAGAACAATGGATGGACAGAATGTTGAACAATGTCTAACATTCACCGCAGTACAGAGATCTGGGCCTAAATCCAATGTTTTTTTGCTCTCCATGCCATTCCAGTTTAAATCCAGCCATATGCAAATCAGCCTTTACCCTGTTCCCCATGAGAACAGTCCAGCCGAACTGCCAGGCCAGGTTCTCCCTGGACTAGAAAACAAGCATTCTAGGACCGGTTTGGGGGTTTCACCCCTCATCAGCCAGGCTAGCTTGATTCCAGTGTCATGGAGAGCACAGGACCCACGCCTGGGCGTACCCGTACCACTCGGGGTGACAAATGCAAAATGAACAATGGATGGACAGAATGTTGAACAATGTCAAACATTCACCCAAGGACAGAGATCTGGGCATAAATCTATCGTTTTTTGCTCCGCATGCCATTCTAGTTTAAAGGCAGCCATATGCAAATCAGCCTTGACCCTGTTCCCCACGGAAATAGTCCAGTCCGAACTGCCAGGCCAGGTACGCCCTGGACTGGAAAACATGCATCCTAGGACCAGTTTTGGGGTTTCACCCCTCATCAGCCAGGCTAGCTTGATTTTAGTGGCATGGAGAGCACAGGACCCACGTCTGGGCATACCCGTACCACTCGGGGTGACAAATGCAAACTGAACAATGGATGGACAGACTGTTGATCAATGTCAAACATCGACCCCTGTACAGAGATCTGGGCCTAAATCCATTGTTTTTTTTTCTCCCCATGCCATTCCACTTTAAACCCAGCCATATGCAAATCAGCCTTGACCCTGTTCCACATGGGAACAGTCTAGCCTGAACTGCCAGTCCAAGTTCTCCCTGGGCTGGAAAACAAGCATCTTAGGATCGGTTTCCAGGTTTCACCCCTCATCAGCCAGGCTAGCTTCACTCCAGTGGCATGGAGAGCACGGGACCCACGTCTCGGCATACCCTTCCCAATCGGGGTGACAAATGCAAAAAGAACACTTGATTAACAGAATGTTGAACAATGTCAAACATTCATCCCAGTACAGAGATCTGGGCCTAAATCCATTGTTTTTTTGCTCCCCATGCCATTCCAGTTTAAACCCAGCCACATGCAAATCAGCCTTGACACTGTTCCCCATGGAAATAGTCAAGCCCGAACTGCCAGGCCAGGTAAGCCCTGGACTGGAAAACAAGCATCTTAGGACTGGTTTCGCGATTTCACCCCTCATCAGCTAGGCTAGCTGGACTTCAGTGGCATGGAGAGCATAGGACCCACGTGTGGGCATACCCGTCCCACTCGGGGTGATAAATGCAAAAAGAATAATTGATGGACAGAATGTTGAACAATGTCAAACATTCACCCTAGTACAGAGATCTAGGCCTAAACCCGTCATTTTTTTGCTCCCCTTGCCATTTCAGTTCAAACCCAGCCATATGCAAATCAGCCTTGACCCTGTTCCCCCTGGGAACAGTCCAGCCTAAACTGCCAAGCCAGGATCTCCCTGTACTGGAAGACAAGCATCCTAGGACCGGTTTTGGGGTTTCACCTCTCATCAGCCAGGTTAGCTTGACTCTAATGGCATGGAGAGTACAGGACCCACATCTGGGTATACCCGTACCACCACTCGGGGTGAGAAATGCAAAAATAACAATGGATGGACAGAATGTTGAACAATGTCGAACATTCACCCCAGTACAGAGATCTGGGCCTAAATCCATTGTTTTTTTTCTCCCCATGCCATTACAGTTTTAATTCAGCCATATGCAAATCAGCCTTGACCCTGTTCACCCATCATCAGCCAGGCTAGCTTCACTCCAGTGGCATGGAGAGCACGGGACCCACTTCTGGGCATATCCTTCCCACTCGGGGTGACAAATGCAAAAAGAGCAATTGATGGTCAGAATGATGAACAATGTCAAACATTCATCCCAATACAGAGATCTGGACATAAATCCATTGTTTTTTTGTACAGTCTGAACTGCCAGGCCAGGTTCTCCCTGGACTGGAAAACATGAATCCTAGTACCGGGTTTGGGGTTTCACCCCTCATCAGCCAAGCTAACTTGACTCCAGTGGCATGGAGAGCACAGTACCCATGTCTGGGAATGCCCATCCCACTCGGAGTGACAAATGCAAAAAGAACAATTGATGGACAGAAAGTTGAACAATGAGGAGCATTTCCATAAGGAGCAGGGTCAAGACTGATTTGCATATGGCTGGGTCCAAACTGGGGTGGCATGGTGAGCGAAGGAACGATGGATTAAGCCCAGATCTTTGTGACAGGGGGTGAAAGTTTGCATTGTTCAGCATTCCATCCATCATTTGTTCCTTTTGCTTTTGTCGCCCTAAGTGGGAAGGGTATACCCAAACATGGGTCCCGTGCTCACTGCGCCACTGGATTCAAGCTAGCCTGGCTGAACAGGGCTGATGCCCCAAAACCGGTCCCAGGATGCTTGTTTCCCATCCAGGGAGGACCTGGCTTGGCAGTTCGGGCTGGACTGTTCCCATAAGGAGCAGGGTCAAGACTGATTTGTATATGGCTTGGTCCAAACCGGGGTGGTGTGGTGAGCAAAAGAAAGATGAATTAAACTCAGATCTTTGTGACTGGGGGTGAATGTTTGCATTGTTCAGCATTCCATCCATCATTTGTTCCTTTTGCCAGTGAGTACCATTCTGCTGTTTTCCTGGGGCATGGTAGGATCATGGCGGGCGCTCTACCTTGAAGAAGTAAGTGGCATGGCAATGATACACCAAATAAGCAGAGCCCACAATGGGACAATGCATTTTCTTTTCAAATCACTTCAGGTAGTTTATAAGTGCCGTCAGAATCGCTTTTATGTGGGTACAACATATTTATTCCCCATTGTTTCCCTCTCTGTTTGTATCAACTTGAAAAAAACTCTCAGAGTGTGACTTCAGGGGGTGCCCACCCAGAACAGACCATGAGGCAAAAGGCCCCCTGGCACTAGGTAAAATATGGCTTGAGTGCCATTATTGGGATGATAAGCGCCACCCCATACCCACATGTGTTTTTTTCACCTGTGCATGCATGTGATGTTTGAATGCTGTTATATCACATGTGTCATGTTCATTACTGTTTGTTAAGGTTGTTTTTTTAAATGTATGGAGCCGTCATTGTACAGTTCCTTGAAATGTCAACGTAATTGAAATCATGAAGGTTATGGTTGCCAACTCTAGTTTTTCCTAACACTACTGCTATATAATTATTGTTCTTCCCTTGACTAGGTATTATTTCCTGGTGTTTGCTCAAAGAGAGGTAGGTCCTCTCTAATTCTTTGTCTGTACCCTTCAGTATTAGTTTTTAAGTGTGGGGCTACATACTTCAAGCCCTGATGAATGCCCAAGACCTTGTTTAGGGTTTTTTAGCTAAGGGCAGAAACATGTTAGCATGATAACTCTGTAGTACATAGGGGTCATAGTAACACAGTTCGTCCTCTGAGATTACCGTTTCATATTTTAGCCAAGCCTAGGATACCACCTGAATAACGGATACTTTGTGTCAAATCCTAAGTTTTTGTTCGACAATGTACTGGATCTAAGTATTTTATCTAGAGAAAAAATTGATTTCTAAGAACTGCCCCAGGTCATCCCCCACCTAGGGTGGAGTCCGCCCTGTTAGTACCATCTCACCAGGGTGGGATGAGGTGGAAAATGATGAAGCATGCCACATTACGTGAGTGAGAATACTGTGTCCAGTTATTGTAATTGCCCACTCTTGTGTAGGGACATTAGCAGTAAGAAGTCAGGATCACACAAACCAGCATAAGAGGAACTTCTCCCCAAACATAACCTGAGGGTGCCACTGTTAGGTTTGAAAATCCCATTCCTGCTATGCACTCGTATCATGCTACATTAGGTTAGCAGTGTGTGGCTAAATAGATGTCATTTGTATTCATGTTATGCAACCCACTGAGTTATCCCTGCAACGTGCAAGCTTTAGTTAGCAAGTGTGACTCCATTTTGTATTTCGTAATCCCTATTAGGCTGTGTCTGAACTAGGCCTCATTATTCGTATTGCTTGCCTCAGCAGAACACTGTATTTAGTTATTATTTTTCTTTCCTGTTCAAGGCTGCTTCCCGACTTACTAATGAATAGGCCATTCTGCCCTCGCATGCCTATCCAAGTGTGTAGTTCTGCTCCCACGTTAGGAGACGCTGAGACTCAGTGCTGTAACCTTGAGTTGCCGATAGCATGTACCCATCTGGTAGGTGGTAGCCCATCCTTCTGTGCCTTCTTTGTTCATGTTCGGCCTAAGCCAGTAACTTTCCACTGTGGGCGTGGTTGGGGGGTTCTTGGAGGAATGATCATGCATCGCAGGCCGTTGGGGAGCCAGTCCCCTCGGCAGACATCTTAGGGTGCAGGTCAGATTGGACTCCTCTGCAGAGTATTGCTAATAAATGCTTGTTTGTATTCTCTACTGTCTGACCGACTCTTCATTACTTGGGAAGGCGTAGCAGGTGGTTGTTAATAACCCGGGAGGCCCCTAGGGGGGGCCCTAGGGGCCACTTCCTTCAGTTGGCGCCCAAACAGGGACCCCGCAAGGTGATCCAGCTCGACCGTAATCGGGTTGCAGGGTCGGGGTTGCGTCTGGTCGGTCGGGCGGATCGGGGTACCCCACACGATCGAGCTTAGTTCTCGCAGCTGCCCCGCCCATCTGATCGGGCGACTCCTCGTCTAGTGGTCACCTGTTGGGGTCCTAAGAAGGCGAAACCTTGCAGTTGACCGTTTGGTTCGAAGAGTCGGCAGTGGAGAATAACTTGACTCGACCTGTGTGCACCAGGTGAGTGATTTGATTCTTGGAAAAATGGCGCCATTCTTGAACGGCACGAGTCTACGGCTGTGTCTTGGTACAGTCTCCGGACTGGCTTGGAGCAGTTTTCGGACTGCCTTGCTTGAATGGCACGAGCCGACTGGCTATGTCTTGGTACAGTCTTCGGGCCGTTGTGGTTTGAACTTGGGGGGGTTTGCGAACCCTTTTTAAAGACACTTAGGGGCCGATTCCGATCTCGGTCGGAGGCGCACCCAATACCATTCGGTCGGGAAAAAAGCCATGCGAATGCCTGTTTCCCGACCGATCCGTACAGCATACCGAACGAGTAAGTACGATGCGCACAACAGCACAGAAACCGGCCGAGTCGTACTCACCCAATCCAGGTCCTGTTCTCCGACCGAGGCGAATCCGGAAACGCAGAATCGAGTCGCACGGAAGGGAAAATGCAGCTCCGTCCGGCCGAACAAGTACGATGCGCTTTCCGTACGCGCCGAACCCGTCGCTACGCACGGCACGTCAAAGCATCCGGGAGAGGCGCACATAAGCTCCGATTCGCGCCACAACACGATCCACGGCTACGAGGCGAACACGCCAGCGACGAGGACGACGCGAAGCGACGAGGACGACGCGAGCAACGAGAAAGACGAACGACACGAACCAACCATGAATCCCTTCGTCCCGATCATACCAATATTCTACATTTACTACCAGAACAGGCACGGACGCGTACGGCGCAGAAGGTAAGACAGACACCAACCACAAAACACATACAACATGTACACGACACATCACACACACACAGAGGGATGCAGAATTTACTTACACCAGCAACAGCAGCACCATAGGGACGGGATGCCCATCACCAATGCCACATATGCACACAGGGGCCTGAATGCGCACCACCACCCCTACCCAGGGGGGGCCGGATGCCAACCACCACTACCACCCTTAGCCAGGGGGGTGCCAGATGCCCACCACCACTACCACCCTCACCCAGGGGGCTGGATGCCTACCACTACTACCACCCTTAGCCAGGGGGTGCCAGATGCCCACCACCACTACCACCCTCACCCAGGGGGCTGGATGCCTACCACTACTACCACCCTTAGCCAGGGGGTGCCAGATGCCTACCACTACTACCACCCTAAGCCAGGGGGCTGGATGCCAACCACCACTACCACCCTTAGCCAGGGGGTGCCAGATGCCCACCACCACTACCACCCTTAGCCATGGGGGTACCAGATGCCTACCACTACTACCACCCTTACCCAGGGGGATGCCAGATGCCTACCACTACTACCACCCGTAGCCAGGGGGGTGCCAGATGCCTACCACTACTACCACCCTTACCCAGGGGGGGCTGGATGCCTACCACTACTACCACCCTTAGCCAGGGGGGTGCCAGATGCCTACCACCACTACCACCCTCACCCAGGGGGGCTGGATGCCTACCACTACTACCACCCTTAGCCATGGGGGTGCCAGATGCCTACCACTACTACCACCCTTAGCCAGGGGGGGCTGGATGCCTACCACTACTACCACCCTTACCCAGGGGGTGCCAGATGCCTACCACTACTACCACCCTTACCCAGGGGGTGCCAGATGCCTACCAATACTACCACCCTTACCCAGGGGGCTGGATGCCTACCACTACTACCACCCTTAGCCAGGGGGCTGGATGCCTACCACTACTACCACCCTTACCCAGGGGGTGCCAGATGCCTACCACTACTACCACCCTTACTCAGGGGGTGCCAGATGCCTACCACTACTACCACCCTTACCCAGGGGGCTGGATGCCTACCACTACTACCACCCTTAGCCAGGGGGTGCCAGATGCCCACCACCACTACCACCCTTAGCCATGGGGGTGCCAGATGCCTACCACTACTACCACCCTTAGCCAGGGGGCTGGATGCCTACCACTACTACCACCCTTACCCAGGGGGTGCCAGATGCCTACCACTACTACCACCCTTACCCAGGGGTGCCAGATGCCTACCACTACTACCACCCTTACCCAGGGGGCTGGATGCCTACCACTACTACTACCACCCTTAGCCAGGGGGGTGCCAGATGCCCACCACCACTACCACCCTTAGCCATGGGGGTGCCAGATGCCTACCACTACTACCACCCTTAGTCAGGGGGGGCTGGATGCCTACCACTACTACCACCCTTACCCAGGGGGGTGCCAGATGCCTACCACTACTACCACCCTTACCCAGGGGGTGCCAGATGCCTACCACTACTACCACCCTTACCCAGGGGGCTGGATGCCTACCACTACTACCACCCTTAGCCAGGGGGTGCCAGATGCCCACCACCACTACCACCCTTAGCCATGGGGGTGCCAGATGCCTACCACTACTACCACCCTTAGCCAGGGGGCTGGATGCCTACCACTACTACCACCCTTACCCAGGGGGGTGCCAGATGCCTACCACTACTACCACCCATAGCCAGGGGGGTGCCAGATGCCTACCACTACTACCACCCTTACCCAGGGGGGGCTGGATGCCTACCACTACTACCACCCTTAGCCAGGGGGGTGCCAGATGCCTACCACCACTACCACCCTCACCCAGGGGGGGTTGGATGCCTACCACTACTACCACCCTTACCCAGGGGGGGCTGAATGCCTACCACCAACACCACCCCCACTCTTGGATGGACAATGCATGACACAACCAGCACACTACAACCTAGGGAATGCAAGAAAAAGACATCCCCCCAACACCATGACAAGCGTGTGTAGACTGTGTCAAATGCCTACAACACTGAACATGACTTTGAACATACAATGTGACCCCCTATCACATGTGCCACACATATATGTGTGTGGCCCCCACAATGCAAGCAGGCCATGACCATTGTGGCAATGGGGTCCAAACCCCCATCATCACAGTGACCAAAATGTAAGTGTGGGGTCCATAGCTGAAGCACATTTTGAACAGTGTGGCAATGGGGTCCAAACCCCCATCATCACAGTGACCAAAATGTAAGTGTGGGGTCCATAGCTGAAGCACATTTTGAACAGTGTGGCAATGGGGTCCAAACCCCCATCATCACAGTGACCAAAATGTAAGTGT
The DNA here is from genome assembly GCA_963921515.1 of Calotriton arnoldi. Classification (NCBI taxonomy): domain Eukaryota; kingdom Metazoa; phylum Chordata; class Amphibia; order Caudata; family Salamandridae; genus Calotriton; species Calotriton arnoldi. The sequence continues at coordinate 38,794 of CAWUFW010020121.1, forward strand.
GGGGTCCATAGCTGAAGCACATTTTGAACAGTGTGGCAATGGGGTCCAAACCCCCATCATCACAGTGACCAAAATGTAAGTGTGGGGTCCATAGCTGAAGCACATTTTGAACATTGTGGCAATGGGGTCCAAACCCCCATCATCACAGTGACCAAAATGTAAGTGTTGACAAAGAAAGAGCTGCAACTGCCAAACTGCATGGATGATTCCTGGTCACAGAACATAAAACACATCAGTGGCAAAGTAGTGCATGTGTCCCATTGCAACATAAATTGGGGGAGCCAAATACTGCAGTGAAAATAAGATATACCTTTGGCCATGTGCAGACAAACAACACCCATGGGGGCTGACACTGTCAACATTCATCAATGACACAATGACAGAAGTGACCATCAGAATGCAGACCCACATATTTGCACCAATGGGCACACAAATGCAGATACCCTGTGGAGACTGTAGATGTGAGGTGAACAGATACCATACCATGGCAGCAATGGGACACACAAACCATGATCATTGTGCTGACCGATGACCTAGGAGTCCCAGGGACAGCAGGGGAAAGCCACCAAACTACATACAGCCAATGGCACACCCAAGATATGCCAATGCAGTGGTGCAGATGCACAAACACAAACAGGCAGACCCACACTGCACATCATACACAACAGGTGAGGGGGGTGCCAGTGTCCCCAGGCAACCACACAACACATGAGGAGACCTGAATACCAATCATACAGATGTGCATACAGTGCCACACAAAGGTAACTCATGGATCCAAATCCCCTATGTGGGCAAGCAGGCATTGTCAGATGAGAGGGAGCACAAATCACACATGTCACACAGGCACGTAGGAACAGCAACTGACACAGCAAGACACAGACACACCACAGCACTACCCCCAGGGCCCCCACAATGTGGTGACCCTGGGCTGCATTACAATCCCACTGTGATGACAAAGCTAAATGTCGTTCACACTGTGAACCACAGTCATGTGTCCTGAGCAACAAACTACCATCACACCTACACAAGCACAAATCAATCAGCATGGCCAGTAAGCCAAGGCCAACATGGAGGCAGGGGCCTAGCCGGGCAACAACTCTCATCTGCACACACTCAACACCACACCCTCGACCTCCAACAATGTGCAGCAGTGAAGCACACATGCACTGGTGACATTGCACATGCACCCATGACTATTCCAGGGTGGTGGGTGGGAACCAAGGTGCAGAAACACATCACACATGGTCACTCAACAAGACTCCTGAATGTCTGACACACTGCACACTACGCTGTACATGGACATGACGGCAATACCACACCAACCAATGGGATCCCAGCCACAGTCACACACCAATGAAGAAGCCAAGGTCACCCACAAAGAACACACATAGACAACAACCAACATTGCAGCCCGGACCCTGAGGAGTGCCAGCAGTCACACACACAACGTGTCACAATCACTGAAAGATAACACAAACTGGAAATCACATGACAGGGGCAAACAACAAGTGCCAAGGGGAAACCTGACTGCGACCCATCTGCGTCTGCACACAAACTCAGCCCTGACAGCAAACACACCTATGGGTGACACCATGATGACCAGTAATGTGCCATGCACCCACATCACAGAGAACCCAGGGAGAAGACTTTGGGGGAACATAGGTCAACTCAGCAAGCATCACAAACAGGTACAACACTAGGGATCCCAGCATGCACAGCAAAACGGAAGTGAACACACAGACATGCTCAATCAACACACACCTTGGGCGCAGGCAATGTCACAGGAGTACACACTGCCATGAGGGTACTCCACTCCTGTGTGAGGAAAGCTGTGCCATATGTTGCCTCAGTAGGGCCCCATCATGTCAGCTGAGCACTTGGTCACACAATCAACAATTAGCACCAAATGAGGGCTCCCGTCACATCAGCCTGGTCATGGAAGTGCCAACGAAATCATCAGCACAGATCCAACACACTTGTATAGCAATGTTGCACTGACAACACAGATGAGTCCTTCCCCATTGATGCCCAAACCTGCATGTCCAGTGGAGATGGCCACACGGTCAGGGAAGTAGACGAATTGAACAATGGCAGGCACAACAGATGTGCAGGGGTGGAAGCCACAGATGTGAAATTGCTAATGTAAGTAGGAAATCCCATTGCCAAATACTGAACACATGACACCCTCAGATGCTGCTATGGATGACATGGATACACCACAGGATAGGACACATTCCCCCTGGACCACATGGGTTCCTGCACAGTAACACTTCATTATCATGAGACCAAATATCACCATCACTGCAGCAAGGGCATGGTTAGCATCATCAACAACATGTACATCAGAAGCATAAGCACTAGAGAACAGAAAGTTGCTTTATTCAGCATATGTGTGTAATGAAAACTGAAAGTCCAGAAAAAACACAAAGGCCAATGGCCAGTCCATTGTCAAAGTCCAAACAGGGTGACAGTGGCAGATGTCACCCTACGCATGCCTGCACAAAACCAGGGACAATCCACTAGGAGGGGCAACCGGGGGCAGGCCAGGCACCGCAGGGACAGGATCAGGGCTCACCAGAAGGAAGCAGGGAAGGGGTGGTGGGTGCTGGAGAGCCACTGACAACTGCAGTGGAGGTGTCTGACATGGTGTGTGCCGGCACAACTGGGGGCATGACTCAGATGTTGTGGGTGCCGGCACGACTGCAGTGGACCCTGCAGATGGAGTGGACAGGTCCGCCACTGCAGTGCCCAAGTCAGACAGGGTGGTAGTGGACTCCACTGCAGTGCCTACCACCAGGGGAGGAGAATGGGGAACAGGCAAGGTGGGCTGGACAGAGGGGAGGACACCCTCACCACATCAGTGGCACAGACAAGCGCAGCGGGGGTGTGGTGCAGGGAGAGAAAGTGGCAGGGGGAGAAGGCCGGATCCTCTTGGGGATGGTATATCTGTGGGTGGGGGAACCTGGGGCAGGGTGTGGTGGGGGCACCTGTGGAGTGGGGGCCTGAGGGATGGAGGAAGGAGACCTGGTGCCTGAGCTGCAGGGCGGCGGCGGGGTCTTGCTCTTACGACTCCGGGGGACTTGCGGGTGGGGGCCTCAGTCTGTCTGCGCCTGGGGGAGGGTGTCCGGGGGCGAGGGGCACTCTGCTCCGTGTGGGTGGGCTTCCTCTTTCCCCTGAATGCTGTATCAGCTGGATCGGAGGGGAAGAGGCCGAGGTCACTGAGGAAGAGCCGCTGGGTCTTTGGGGTTGCAGGTGAGGCAAGGGAGGGTGCTTTGGAAGGAGAGGCAACTGAGGACTGCGCAGTGCTCGTGGATGCGTGTGTGTGTTCCAGGGCCCCATCCCCTGTGAGTCTGGTTTCAGTCCCCTGACTGTGCGTGCGTGTGCGTTTTGTTTGTGGCGTGTGTGTCTGTGTGCTGGATGTGTGTGTGCTGGTGTGTGCCTGTGCCGGTGTGTGTGTGCTTGGGACGGGTAAGGTGCTGGGGAGTGTGGATGGAGCAGAGGCAGGAGGGGTGAGGGACTGTCTGAGGAGGGACACTGCTGCCGTCAGGGAGGAGTCCATGGACCTATTGCCCCTCTGTAGGTCAGACATGCCCGATGAGATGCCCTCCATGAACGACACCAGCTGAGTCAACAGAGCGGTGTGCGCATGGAGGACACTCAGCATGGCTGTCTGCCCTACATGGAGCTGGCGAAGGAGGTACACAGACTCCTCACTCAGGGCAGCAGGGGACACAGGGGCAGGGGGTGCGGTGCCTGGCCCAAAGGAGACACGCTCCCGAACATGGGAGCCTCCACGGACCTGGGGAATGGGAGCCGATGGGAGGGCGGTGGTGGTGCTGGTGGTGGCGGGGACAGCAACACTAGCTGGGGTGTGGTGGCTGCTGACACCCGCCTCCATAAGGGAGTCATCCTCCGAGTTGCTCTGGTCCTCAGCTGAGGTGGATGGTGCTGAGGACTCCTCGGTGTGGCTCCCCTCGCCCTCCGTGCCACTGGGTCCCTCCGACCACTCCTCGGCTGCTGACCCAGTCTGGCTCTCCGGCTCCTCCTGGTCCATGGAGCTGTCCCCTTCCGTGGCCGTGGATGCATCTGCAAACAATGGGGAAACAGACAGACATCAGTCACCTGCACCAAACGCACACACCACTGTGAGCACAGCACATTACAGAGCAAGCCCTGGCATCATTAGTTGTACATTGCTAAAAGTGCCCTAACTGAACAGGAGAAGCCAATTGTCAGTCTGATGCCAACCATGGCACTCACATCCCACATGGCCTTGCACCCATCTGTCTGGTGTCTGTTGGATAGCAACACCCCAGTGTGGACACATGCACCAACTACACAGTAGTTGGACAGTGCAGAGGACACGGTGTAGCATGTGGACATGCACACATCACAACTCTTGCCACTGAGTCAGTACAGGTTTCCGGATGAAAGGGACGCCCAGAGTCAAATAGGAAATGCATGTGATGCATACCAGAGACAGACACCATGATGCACCCATGTCCTGATAGCCATCGCCACAATGGTGTGCATGTAGCACATGTCACTCCCCTGCAGGATCACCAATAAGTAGACACATGCCATGGCGGAGGCATGACTGCTAAGTCATACATCACTGTCTCAGTGATGTATGACTTGGCAGCCAGACAACAACACTCTGCACTGTGTCACAATAGTAGGTCATGGGGAATGCAAGTCCTGGAGCTGCACAAGTGCACATGTACATCCCCCACACAACACATCATCTTAACCCTCATCTGTCCAGGTCATACCGATTGGACATATGGGAGACCTGTGACACTACCCTCTGAACCTGAGCCCCTCACAATCTGCTGTGAATGGGGAACAGCTGCCTGAACTTCACATTCACATACCCCAGTCTGCATGGGCAGCTGATCAAACACCTATGTGACACACAAGTATCGTCTCCTATGGTCACATCTCCAGTGGCATGCTGAGCCCCTACCGAGAAACACCCCAGCAGTCCTGGCAACAAATCCACAGCACACTGACACAGAGGCTGACACCTGAGGGGTCAAATCACTGCGCACAATGTGTCAGCTGATACACGGGAGTGGGAGTACAGAGTGCATTGCATGGCCTGGAGTAGGCATGACTGTCCTGCCCCACATGAATGAGGGATGAGCCCTGGACAGTGGATAGCTGGCTATGTATGTGTGACACACGTAATCTGCACACTCCTGGGGCCCAAACATTGTTCCCACCCGCTGCATGGGTGTGTGCCACATACCCCAGGCACATGTGGTGGCTCAGCTCAGCAAGTGGACCGCATATCAAAGCAACACGCAGATTACATGTCCGAACACAGGCGTTGTGTGAACAATGGACCCACCCATGATGCCCACAACAGAGTTAGGGAAACAGATGCTGTCCCCCACCTTGAGTGAAGCAAACTGCAAGGACACAGTCCCAAGTGACACAATTCCCTGAATGTAAGGGCCACACCTGGGTATCAGATGAGGAGTGGGCAGTGCACAATAGAGGGACATGGCTCCTGGACAACATGACTGCTGTACTGTGGCAGTTTAACCAGGCCAGAGGAGGGCACATAGCATGTAATACAGAGTTCACAGTGCAGTCTTTGACTCACCCCCTCCTTGCTGCTGTCTGGCCTTCAGCTGCCCATCCAGGTCTGGAAACACCACCGCCAGGATCTGGAGCATGTGGGGGTCAGGGTCCGTGTTCCGCCCCTCCTGCGAGGAGGCGACAGCTTCAGCTGGACCCGTGCAATCCTCCGGGTCCAGCCCGAAGGTCCTGCCACCTCTTCTGGCAGTTGCGGATCCGGCGCTTGTAGACCCCCACGGACCGGACAGCCCGGACGATGTCCTTCCAGATCTCCTGCTTCCGATGGGCATTAACCTGTCAGGATGACAAAGTGAAAAGGCCATTACTACACATGCAACATATCCGTGCATGACACAGTTGTATATACATGTCTCAATCACAGGGGCACATGATGTACACAGGCAGTGCAACGCTGCCCATGGACAGTTTGCCAGACGTCACTACATGGTATCATTGCATGGGAAGCAAAACCTTGTTCAAATGCACTGTCACTGCACCATATCTGTCCAGTGCATGTCACTACACACTATGGGGGGTGACAACTACTCAGTGAGCCTGCTAGCCAGTGGCGTGCAGACTTTCAGCCTTGCTAGTCAGACAAAATGCACATTCAGAAAGGCAGTGCACAGAACACTCACCTGCTCCCCTGGTGTCCCATACAGCTTGCTGTACTGTGGAAGTAGGCTGTCCAGCAGGGCCTGGTTCTCCTCAAGGCTGAAGGCTGGGGCTCTCTCCACAGTACGTGCCATTGCAGGGTCCAGAGGGGCAGAGACAGCAGCAGTGCAGTGGCAGATGTCGTCCTGGAGTATGTAGTGCAGGCAAGTGAGCTCTCAGGGGAACAGCCAGCAATATATATGTGCTGGAGAGGCAGATACTGTCCCTTGTGTCCAAAGTGATAGGTCCAAGTCGTTTGCATCTTCTGAATCTGGCCAATCCATGGAATAGCAGCACCAATACACGCCCACAGCATCCTTCAAATCTTCAACTTCATGACATACATGATTTTGCAACATTGTTGTGGGTGACCAACTGAATTTCCAGCAACCGACTCGTTCGAATTTCGAAAACGCGTCCGTTGCCAGGCTAGGCCATTGTCAATGGGTGCGCACCGATCGGTCCATTGCGGTACAACGCGTACAGGGGTACAACGCGTACCCGCACACATTGAATGCAATGGGCCGGCCGGGGGCACCGATCGGTCCATTGCTGATCAACGCGTACAGGGGTACAACGCGTACCCGCACACATTGAATGCAATGGGCCGGCCGTGGGCACCGATCGGTCCATTGCTGATCAACGCGTACAGGGGTACAACGCGTACCTGCACACATTGATTGCAATGGGCCGGCCGGGGGCACCGATCGGTCCATTGCTGATCAACGCGTACAGGGGTACAATGCGTACCCGCACACATTGAATGCAATGGGCCGGCCGGGTGCACCGATCGGTCCATTGCTGATCAACGCGTACAGGGGTACAACGCGTACCCGCACACATTGATTGCAATGGGCCGGCCGGGGGCACCGATCGGTCCATTGCTGATAAACGCGTACAGGGGTACAACGCGTACCCGCACACATTGAATGCAATGGGCCGGCCGGGGCACCGATCGGTCCATTGCTGATCAACGCGTACAGGGTACAACGCGTACCCGCACACATTGAATGCAATGGGCCGGCCGGGTGCACCGATCGGTCCATTGCTGTTCAACGCATCCCTGTACAAGTGACTGGCATATGTCACCATGCCTGTCTCAGATGGACATATGCCAGCCACAGATAGCTCCCAGGGAGTGAGGGGCACACCTACAACACGACAGCCTGTCCAAACTGTATGATAAGGCATGTAAGGCTGCATTTCAAATTGTGTGTATGTTGGTGTACATGTTGTCCTGTGGGTGTCACCTGGGGGCAGCCACCCCCAGGCTGTGCACGTGTTCATGGGGACAGGATCCTGGGTGTTACGTGTACATGACCACTGTGATGTGCAACTGTTCATATCTGTGCATGTGCCATGGTCACATTTCACGGTGGTGTATGTGTATGTCATGTCACATACCCCGTTAGTCTCATGTGGGACGGTATGTTTGAGCCAGGGTGTCCCAGTGGCACAATAGTGATGGTCCTCCACAGTCTGTGTGCATGTAGTGTTTACAATGTTTCTGATTTCATGTGCACAATGGGAGACAGTCTCCACATCCACGTTGTGTGTGCATGGACTTTGATGTTGTGCGTGTGTGTGTCACAGACGTCCATGTCTGTCCTGCAGTGGCAAGTGGGACCACTACCTGTGGGGGTCATAGTTGTTTTGCTGTGGTGTATACATGATACTCCATGTAATGCCAGTGTCCATGTGGCAATACAGGGTCCATGGGAATGTACCTGTCGTTGAGCTGTGATGCCTGGGGCACATCTGTCCTCACATTTCACTGTGGGGGGTGATTGTGACACGGCAGCAGGAGATGGGAACTGTGACACGGCCTCATGATATCCAATGGGCCAACCTGGGACTTATTGATGCCACTTGTTGAACCGTGATGACAGATGTTGGCCATGTATGTACCATACATGTCCTTACGGAACTGCACACTTCATGTAGTTGTGCCTCATAATGATGTATGTTGGGATATTGAGTGTGTTCAATGCCGCATATGTGGGCTGACTGACAATCTTGCTTTCTTCTCCTCTGCACTGCAGGGCTCCTGCTGTCCATCGACCATTCCCAGACCTGGCAACGATGGTGGAACGGGACAGCATCCGACGGTACCGCTTCTCCAGGCAGCTGATTGAGGATTTGGCAGTGCAGTTGGCCCCACATTTGCAGCCTGGCCGGCCGTATCCTACAGCGCTGACCCCCAAGGTGAAGGTGATGGCAGCCCTACACTTCTTTGCCACCGGTACCTTCCAACATACTGTGGCGACTGCTGGTGGGATGTCACAGACCATGTTGAGCCGTGTGCTCCGCGATGTTTTGGTGGCAATGTTGCTATTCCTGAACTGGTACATCTATTTCCCTAGACTGCATCGACTCACTGACGTGAAGAGTGACTTCTATGCCCTGGGGAGGATGCCGCATGTCATTGGCTCCATTGATGGGACACATGTGGCTTTGGTACCACCACAGGCCCAGGAGCAGGCCTACCGTAACCGCAAGCACTACCACTCGGTCAATGCACTGGTGGTGTGTCTTGCAGATATGAACATCACACACGTGTGTGCCCGTTTCCCTGGTTCAGCACACGATGCCTTTGTAATGAGGAGTAGTCGCATCCCCAGGATGATGGCACATATGCAGAACCAGCGTGCCTGGCTTGTCGGCGTGTACTGACTTTGTGCCATTGTGTGTGATCTGATCTGTAGTATTCCGCCCACTTTTCCAAGTCAGCTAATGTGCACTTGTCTGTACGTAGGTGACTCGGGATACCCCAACATGCCGTGGTTGCTGACACCCCTCAGGAACCCTGTGACACCAGCCCAGATGCGCTACAATGAGGCACATGGTCGGACCAGGAGAGTGATTGAGCGGACATTTGGTCTCCTGAAGAGCCGCTTCCGCTGCCTGGACAAGACAGGAGGGTCCCTCCCATATGCCCCTGCGAAAGTGTGCAAGATTATCATCATCTGCTGCATGCTCCACAACCTGGCAGTGCGGAAGGAGTTGCCTCTCATCCAGGATGACAATGACCAACATCCGCCACCTGTGGAGGATCCTGGCCTGGACCACGATGCCAGTGATGATGATGATGATGAGGGTGATGTCCGCACACAGCTCATCACCAACTTCTTTAGCTGAATGTGAGTATCCTGAGGTGTCATGTCAATGATGTGAGTTGGCATGATATGTGTAGGTGGTGCTCTGGTGCTGTTGGAGTGTGTCCATGGGCTACTTGACAGGATGTGTGTAGCGATGTGTGCTTACAGGTGGTCTGTACTCCCCAACAGTGTTGACATGCTAACTTGGTTCTGGGTGGGTATCTTGTAACATGTATTGTGCATGAGTTTTGCTGTTCTGTCCTGTTTTCCATTGCTTTTGACTGTGTGTCATTTCTGTCCTTCACAGGGTACTTTCAGATTCGTTTGGTCAACTGTGTCCACCGACGACGTGATTGTACTTCCAGGGTGGTAGCTGTTGTGTCCCTACAGGTGATGTGCGCCACACCCATGGACTTCCTTCCTTCTACAGTTGTTGACTGTGTGCCCGCTGCCAGGTGGGATTACCTTGCATCTGTAGTGGTTACGACATGTTGCAACTGTGTAATAAACCTGTGCTTCACTTTGTGATGTGCGTTGTCTGTGGTCACACATTTGACTGCCATTTGCTTACTGCACCTGTGGGCTACTTGACTACAACTGGGAATAGGTGTGGTGTCTGTGCATTGCACTGTCTTCCCTGGCAACATCAGTGTAGGCAATGAGTCAGATGGCCTAGGTGTGTATGTGTTGTGTAGCCCTGGTGGTGTGTCTCCCTCATATGTGTCACGTTGCCTTTACTCACATGCCTGTGTTGTACTTGCTGTTGCAGTTCGCATACACAGTGTAATTTTGCAGTTCATCATCCCCATAACAGCACCCACGTTGGAATCACAACAGAGGCAAGTATGGTGTATTAGTGTGTTTATTGTGATACATTTGTTTGAATAGTGCATAGGATGGGTAGTGCTGTACAAATATCTTGCAATCAGAAGTTCCTAGGTGAATTGAAAGTCCTGGTAGACAAAATCCCCAGTATCGGGCCACAGTTGTCTGAGACATTGGTCCAACTTGTACTCCCCATGCAATGTGTGGGAGTTGTGTTGCCGTCAACAGGGTGAACAGTCTGTGCACAAAGGTGAACATCCAGAACAGGTTCAGGCTTCCTGGGAGTTGCGCTTGGCCATCGGCCTCTCACTTGCCCCTCCTCGGACGACCCCTCTTCTTTGGCGGGGGCCCCTCAAGTACAGGCTGCTGCGGTGCAGGGGACTCTCCGCCAGAGTCATCCTCCCTCCCTGTGGCAGTTGCAGTTTGTTCAGCACCAGATGTTGTTGGCACACAGGGAGGTGTGGACTGGTTGCTGTTCATCTGGCGGAGGCATTGTAAAATGTCCCTGTGCACCGCCGTCATCTCTTGCAGTGTGTCCCACTTGGACTCCACGCGGGACATGTGTGAGTCCAAGCGGGCATGATGGGCAGCCTGCTGCTGTTTCATGTCTCTGAGGAGCCCCACTACCTGGCTGAGATCTCCGGGTGCTGGACTGGTACGCATCGGCTATGCGTACCAGTTGTGGGTCATCATGCACACCAGCAACCTCTGCAAGCAGCGACCTCTGTCTCCCACCCCTCCCACCACCCCTGCCGACATGTGCAGTGCGTGCAGTGGCACGCACAGATGACCCTGGTCCCCCTTGGGGGTTGGTGGTGGTGGTGGTGTCCATGGCCCCACGTTGGTCCAGGGTCCCTGTGCTGGTGTTGCTCCTTGTTCTGTCCATGTCGGCAGGGATGGTATTTGTGGTGACAGTCGTTGGAGGGGTGGGTGCAGGGGGTGCAGCTGGTGGTCCTGCTGGTGCTGCAGCTGGTGGTCCTGCTGGTGCTGCATGTTGACTTGCACCGGATGTGCCAGGTTGGTCTTCTTCGTCCGAGGAGGGCAGAGGCTGTACGACACCAGTGAGCTCCGCATCCTCTTGAGCCTGGGACTGGGACTCCTCAGCGTCTGATGCTGTGTCCCCATCATCACCTGTTTTTGGGAGACACACACAATGTATGTTATGTTTCTGCAGTCATCAATGATTGACACACCTGACAGTTGTGACTGTGCCTCTGGGTGAGGGCCTGTACATTGCATTGTCCTAAGTCGTCACAGTCAGGGGTTGATATTGGTGTGGCACATTGTCCTGCATTATTTGGGCATTTCTATGTATTTGTTGGGGTGTGAACATGGTCTGCATTGGTTGTATTTGGTTGACAGCCGGCCCTCCTTCCCACCCAGCCAGTCAGTTATCCCACCATGGACTGTGCTTGCATTGCAGGGAGTGGATGTTGTCTCTCAGGATGTCAGTCAGTGGTGTTGTGCTGTTTGTTGGTGCACAGTTCCCAGCAGGGCCTTGTGCTCCCCACAGCAGTAGCCAGTGTCAGCCATCTTGTGAGTCCTTCTCCACTCCCTGTGATGTGAGCATGGTTCAGGGTGGTGTTGTTGGGACAGTTGTCGGGGTGAGCTATGTCTGTGACTATGACTCCCATCATGCTATTGCCTCCACCCCACTTCCCAGCATTCCCATACTTACTTGCTTTTGTGGGGAGTTCAGTGTGTGTGGGTGTGAGAGCAATGGCAAGATGGCTGACAGTGGTGTCCTGCTGTTGGTTGGTGTGCAGTTCCCAGCATGCCCTTGTGCTCCCCACAGCAGTAGCCAGTGTCAGCCATCTTGTGAGTCCTTATCCACTCCCTGTGATGTGAGCATGGTTCAGGGTGGTGTTGATGGGCCAGTTGTGAGGCTGAGCAATATCTGTGCCTACTACTCCCATCATGCTATTGCCTCCACCCCCTTCCCAGCATGCCCATGCTTCCTTCCTTTTGACTCTGCTTCCCTGTGGGGTGGGCTGGCTGTGCTGACAGGATGGCTGGGAGTGTTGTCCTGGCAGTTGTTTGGCTAAAAGTCCCAAGAGTGTCCCTGTGCTTCACACAACATAACCCAGGGTGGTGGTTCTTTGTGGGATCTTGAGTTAGGATGTGAGGCATTGCATTCTCCCAGGTGGGTTCTGTGGAGTTTGTGTTGAGGGGGGGTGTGAGGGGAGGTGCTTGTGACTATGGTCAGTGCTGCAAGTCCTCCTTCCCACCCAGCCAGATATCCCACCATGGAACGTGCTTCCATTGCAGGGAGTGGAAGTTGTCTCTCAGATGTCAGTCAGTGGTGTTGTGCTGTTTGTTGGTGCACAGTTCCCAGCAGGGCCTTGTGCTCCCCACAGCAGTAGCCAGTGTCAGCCATCTTGTGAGTCCTTCTCCACTCCCTGTGATGTGAGCATGGTTCAAGGTGGTGTTGATGGGACAGTTGTGGGGGTGAGCTATGTCTGTGACTATGACTCCCATCATGCTATTGCCTCCACCCCACTTCCCAGCATTCCCATACTTACTTGCTTTTGTGGGGAGTTCAGTGTGTGTGGGTGTGAGAGCAATGGCAAGATGGCTGACAGTGGTGTCCTGCTGTTGGTTGGTGTGCAGTTCCCAGCATGCCCTTGTGATCCCCACGACACAGCAACAGTGTCAGACATCTTTGATGGGCCTTTCCACTCTCTGTGGGATGTGCATGCGTGAGTGTGAGCTTGCTGGGCCATGTGGTGGGGGATGTAGAGCTGTGACTATGACTCCCATCATGCTATTGCCTCCACCCCTTCCCAGCATGCCCATGCTTCCTTCCTTTTGACTCTGCTTCCCTGTGGGGTGGGCTGCCTGTGCTGACAGGATGGCTGGGAGTGTTGTCCTGTCAGTTGTTTGGCTGAAAGTCCCAAGAGTGTCCCTGTGCTTCACACGACATAACCCAGGGTGGAGGTTCTTTGTCGGATCTTGAGTTAGGATGTGTGGCATTGCATTCTCCCAGGTGGGTTATGTGGAGTATGTGTTGAGGGTGTGTGTGAGGGAGGTGCTTGTGACTATGGTCAGTGCTGCGAGTCCTCCTTCCCACCCAGCCAGCCAGCCAGATATCCCACCATGGAACGTGCTTCCATTGCAGGGAGTGGAAGTTGTCTCTCAGGATGTCAGTCAGTGGTGACCTGCTGTTGGTTGTTGCACAGTTGCCAGCAGGGCCTTGTGCTCCCCTCAGCAGTAGCCAGTGTCAGCCATCGTGTGAGTCCTTCTCCACTCCCTGTGATGTGAGCATGGTTCAGGGTGGTGTTGATGGGACAGTTGTGGGGGTGAGCTATGTCTGTGACTATGACTCCCATCATGCTATTGCCTCCACCCCACTTCCCAGCATTCCCATACTTACTTGCTTTTGTGGGGAGTTCAGTGTGTGTGGGTGTGAGAGCAATGGCAAGATGGCTGACAGTGGTGTCCTGCTGTTGGTTGGTGTGCAGTTCCCAGCATGCCCTTGTGCTCCCCACAGCAGTAGCCAGTGTCAGCCATCTTGTGAGTCCTTATCCACTCCCTGTGATGTGAGCATGGTTCAGGGTGGTGTTGATGGGACAGTTGTGGGGGTGAGCAATGTCTGTGACTATGACTCCCATCATGCTATTGCCTCCACCCCACTTCCCAGCATTCCCATACTTACTTGCTTTTGTGGGGAGTTCAGTGTGTGTGGGTGTGAGAGCAATGGCAAGATGGCTGACAGTGGTGTCCTGCTGTTGGTTGGTGTGCAGTTCCCAGCATGCCCTTGTGCTCCCCACAGCAGTAGCCAGTGTCAGCCATCTTGTGAGTCCTTATCCACTCCCTGTGATGTGAGCATGGTTCAGGGTGGTGTTGATGGGCCAGTTGTGAGGCTGAGCAATATCTGTGCCTACTACTCCCATCATGCTATTGCCTCCACCCCCTTCCCAGCATGCCCATGCTTCCTTCCTTTGACTCTGCTTCCCTGTGGGGTGGGCTGGCTGTGCTGACAGGATGGCTGGGAGTGTTGTCCTGGCAGTTGTTTGGCTAAAAGTCCCAAGAGTGTCCCTGTGCTTCACACAACATAACCCAGGGTGGTGGTTCTTTGTGGGATCTTGAGTTAGGATGTGAGGCATTGCATTCTCCCAGGTGGGTTCTGTGGAGTTTGTGTTGAGGGGGTGTGAGGGGAGGTGCTTGTGACTATGGTCAGTGCTGCAAGTCCTCCTTCCCACCCAGCCAGATATCCCACCATGGAACGTGCTTCCATTGCAGGGAGTGGAAGTTGTCTCTCAGGATGTCAGTCAGTGGTGTTGTGCTGTTTGTTGGTGCACAGTTCCCAGCAGGGCCTTGTGCTCCCCACATCAGTAGCCAGTGTCAGCCATCTTGTGAGTCCTTCTCCACTCCCTGTGATGTGAGCATGGTTCAAGGTGGTGTTGATGGGACAGTTGTGGGGGTGAGCTATGTCTGTGACTATGACTCCCATCATGTTATTGCCTCCACCCCACTTCCCAGCATTCCCATACTTACTTGCTTTTGTGGGGAGTTCAGTGTGTGTGGGTGTGAGAGCAATGGCAAGATGGCTGACAGTGGTGTCCTGCTGTTGGTTGGTGTGCAGTTCCCAGCATGCCCTTGTGATCCCCACGACACAGCAACAGTGTCAGACATCTTTGATGGGCCTTTCCACACTCTGTGGGATGTGCATGCGTGAGTGTGAGCTTGCTGGGCCATGTGGTGGGGGATGTAGAGCTGTGACTATGACTCCCATCATGCTATTGCCTCCACCCCCCCTTCCCAGCATGCCTATGCTTCCTTCCTTTTGACTCTGCTTCCCTGTGGGGTGGGCTGCCTGTGCTGACAGGATGGCTGGGAGTGTTGTCCTGGCAGTTGTTTGGCTGAAAGTCCCAAGAGTGTCCCTGTGCTTCACATGACATAACCCAGGGTGGAGGTTCTTTGTCGGATCTTGAGTTAGGATGTGTGGCATTGCATTCTCCCAGGTGGGTTATGTGGAGTATGTGTTGAGGGTGTGTGTGAGGGGAGGTGCTTGTGACTATGGTCAGTGCTGCGAGTCCTCCTTCCCACCCAGCCAGCCAGCCAGATATCCCACCATGGAACGTGCTTCCATTGCAGGGAGTGGAAGTTGTCTCTCAGGATGTCAGTCAGTGGTGACCTGCTGTTAGTTGTTGCACAGTTGCCAGCAGGGCCTTGTGCTCCCCTCAGCAGTAGCCAGTGTCAGCCATCGTGTGAGTCCTTCTCCACTCCCTGTGATGTGAGCATGGTTCAGGGTGGTGTTGATGGGACAGTTGTGGGGGTGAGCTATGTCTGTGACTATGACTCCCATCATGCTATTGCCTCCACCCCACTTCCCAGCATTCCCATACTTACTTGCTTTTGTGGGGAGTTCAGTGTGTGTGGGTGTGAGAGCAATGGCAAGATGGCTGACAGTGGTGTCCTGCTGTTGGTTGGTGTGCAGTTCCCAGCATGCCCTTGTGATCCCCACGACACAGCAACAGTGTCAGACATCTTTGATGGGCCTTTCCACTCTCTGTGGGATGTGCATGCGTGAGTGTGAGCTTGCTGGACCATGTGGTGGGGGATGTAGAGCTGTGACTATGACTCCCATCATGCTATTGCCTCCACCCCCTTCCCAGCATGCCCATGCTTCCTTCCTTTTGACTCTGCTTCCCTGTGGGGTGGGCTGCCTGTGCTGACAGGATGGCTGGGAGTGTTGTCCTGTCAGTTGTTTGGCTGAAAGTCCCAAGAGTGTCCCTGTGCTTCACACGACATAACCCAGGGTGGAGGTTCTTTGTCGGATCTTGAGTTAGGATGTGTGGCATTGCATTCTCCCAGGTGGGTTATGTGGAGTATGTGTTGAGGGTGTGTGTGAGGGGAGGTGCTTGTGACTATGGTCAGTGCTGCGAGTCCTCCTTCCCACCCAGCCAGCCAGCCAGATATCCCACCATGGAACGTGCTTCCATTGCAGGGAGTGGAAGTTGTCTCTCAGGATGTCAGTCAGTGGTGACCTGCTGTTGGTTGTTGCACAGTTGCCAGCAGGGCCTTGTGCTCCCCTCAGCAGTAGCCAGTGTCAGCCATCGTGTGAGTCCTTCTCCACTCCCTGTGATGTGAGCATGGTTCAGGGTGGTGTTGATGGGACAGTTGTGGGGGTGAGCTATGTCTGTGACTATGACTCCCATCATGCTATTGCCTCCACCCCACTTCCCAGCATTCCCATACTTACTTGCTTTTGTGGGGAGTTCAGTGTGTGTGGGTGTGAGAGCAATGGCAAGATGGCTGACAGTGGTGTCCTGCTGTTGGTTGGTGTGCAGTTCCCAGCATGCCCTTGTGCTCCCCACAGCAGTAGCCAGTGTCAGCCATCTTGTGAGTCCTTATCCACTCCCTGTGATGTGAGCATGGTTCAGGGTGGTGTTGATGGGACAGTTGTGGGGGTGAGCAATGTCTGTGACTATGACTCCCATCATGCTATTGCCTCCACCCCACTTCCCAGCATTCCCATACTTACTTGCTTTTGTGGGGAGTTCAGTGTGTGTGGGTGTGAGAGCAATGGCAAGATGGCTGACAGTGGTGTCCTGCTGTTGGTTGGTGTGCAGTTCCCAGCATGCCCTTGTGCTCCCCACAGCAGTAGCCAGTGTCAGCCATCTTGTGAGTCCTTATCCACTCCCTGTGATGTGAGCATGGTTCAGGGTGGTGTTGATGGGCCAGTTGTGAGGCTGAGCAATATCTGTGCCTACTACTCCCATCATGCTATTGCCTCCACCCCCTTCCCAGCATGCCCATGCTTCCTTCCTTTTGACTCTGCTTCCCTGTGGGGTGGGCTGGCTGTGCTGACAGGATGGCTGGGAGTGTTGTCCTGGCAGTTGTTTGGCTAAAAGTCCCAAGAGTGTCCCTGTGCTTCACACAACATAACCCAGGGTGGTGGTTCTTTGTGGGATCTTGAGTTAGGATGTGAGGCATTGCATTCTCCCAGGTGGGTTCTGTGGAGTTTGTGTTGAGGGGGGTGTGAGGGGAGGTGCTTGTGACTATGGTCAGTGCTGCAAGTCCTCATTCCCACCCAGCCAGATATCCCACCATGGAACGTGCTTCCATTGCAGGGAGTGGAAGTTGTCTCTCAGGATGTCAGTCAGTGGTGTTGTGCTGTTTGTTGGTGCACAGTTCCCAGCAGGGCCTTGTGCTCCCCACATCAGTAGCCAGTGTCAGCCATCTTGTGAGTCCTTCTCCACTCCCTGTGATGTGAGCATGGTTCAAGGTGGTGTTGATGGGACAGTTGTGGGGGTGAGCTATGTCTGTGACTATGACTCCCATCATGTTATTGCCTCCACCCCACTTCCCAGCATTCCCATACTTACTTGCTTTTGTGGGGAGTTCAGTGTGTGTGGGTGTGAGAGCAATGGCAAGATGGCTGACAGTGGTGTCCTGCTGTTGGTTGGTGTGCAGTTCCCAGCATGCCCTTGTGATCCCCACGACACAGCAACAGTGTCAGACATCTTTGATGGGCCTTTCCACACTCTGTGGGATGTGCATGCGTGAGTGTGAGCTTGCTGGGCCATGTGGTGGGGGATGTAGAGCTGTGACTATGACTCCCATCATGCTATTGCCTCCACCCCCCCTTCCCAGCATGCCCATGCTTCCTTCCTTTGACTCTGCTTCCCTGTGGGGTGGGCTGCCTGTGCTGACAGGATGGCTGGGAGTGTTGTCCTGGCAGTTGTTTGGCTGAAAGTCCCAAGAGTGTCCCTGTGCTTCACATGACATAACCCAGGGTGGAGGTTCTTTGTCGGATCTTGAGTTAGGATGTGTGGCATTGCATTCTCCCAGGTGGGTTATGTGGAGTATGTGTTGAGGGTGTGTGTGAGGGGAGGTGCTTGTGACTATGGTCAGTGCTGCGAGTCCTCCTTCCCACCCAGCCAGCCAGCCAGATATCCCACCATGGAACGTGCTTCCATTGCAGGGAGTGGAAGTTGTCTCTCAGGATGTCAGTCAGTGGTGTCCTGCTGTTGGTTGTTGCACAGTTGCCAGCAGGGCCTTGTGCTCCCCACAGCAGTAGCCAGTGTCAGCCATCTTGTGAGTCCTTTTCCACTCCCTGTGATGTGCGCATGGTTCATGGTGGTGTTGATGGGACAGTTGTGGGGGGGCAATATGTGTGACTACGACTCCCATGATGCTATTGGCTACACTGACTTGCCCAGCATACACAGAATTCCTTTCTTTCAGTGGTCTTCACTGTGTGTTGGTGTTGTAGTGGTGGCTACATGTCTGGATGTGTTTGTTAGTTCTATTTGTGCCACTGCCTAGCTGTAGTTGTAGTTGTGTTTGTACATGTGATGACACGGTTAAATGTAACTTTGAGATGGCATGTGTTGTGTTTATCTGACTGACATACACATTTTGGGATGATTCTGTTCTTGTTGCTGTGTAATTGCTATGAGTGCATGGTTTGACTCTCCCCTTGACAGTGATGTGTGTGTGTATTGTGGCAGAATATTGTGTACATTTGTTGTGTACTCACCAGGCTCTGGGATGTTCTCTAGTCCATATACGCTCACTGGCGGAAGGATGGCCCGCACCTTCTCCTCCCAGGGCCTGAGGTATACTGGCTTGGCAGGAGGGCCACTGCCGGTGTATTGGCTCAGGAGGTAGTCTTTCTTGAGCAGGTCCCGTACCCTCCTGCGCACGTCATACCACCTGTTCTGGATGTCGGTCTTTGTGCGCAGACATGGTGATTGTGCGTTCACCCTGTTGATGATCCTCTCCCACATCTTGGTTTTCTGGGAGATGGGGGTCTGTTGGACCAGTGTGCCAAACAGCTGTGGCTCTACCCTGAGGATCTCGTCTACCATGACTTCCAATTCACAATCTAGGAACTTGTGATTCTTCTTGGGGGGCATGGTGATGGGTGGTGATGGTGAGTGATGTGTGTGTTGGTGTGCAGGTGAGGGTGTGTGAGTGTGTGTTTTGCTGGGTGTATGTGAGGTAGGTATTTGTTGGTGTGCTGATGGTGTGTGGCTTGTGTGAGGGATGAGCTGTAGGTGTGTGGTTGCTGTCTGTTGGGTGCTGGCAGTAGAATGGCATTTGCAAAGGATCATGGTTGGGATTTGTGTCCTTTATATGGGTGGAGTTGTGGGTGTGTCTTTGTTCTCTGTCCCCACCCCCAGTATTTATTGGCTTTGTAATTGCTTGTTTGGCCTTTTTTTGTGTAATTTTTCCTTTGTACTGTCTGTGCATGTTGGAAACGTTCTTGTGACCGAGTCGGACCCTGCAGTTGTCTCGTACGGTCTTCTTCGTTTCGTTCACGCTGTGTTTGTGCAGTTTTCTATGCTGCGTACGCGTCGGTCGCGGTGTTTTGTGTTACTTCGGCTCGGTTTTGTATGCGTGTCGGTCGTACGGCTTGTCCTCCGTACGACTCGGTCGTGGTTTTCGCGCCTTGCATCGTACTTTGCGGTTTGGAGTTCGCGTGTACGTTTCGGTCGGATTTGTTCCGGGTGCGTGTCGGTCGGTTTGATTCGCGTGTTTTTCCGGCCGGATTGCTGTTTTCCGTGCGGCTCGGTCGTTCGGCTTGGGTTCGGTACGTGTCGGTCGGATTTTGCACGCCTTTCATCGTACTTGGCGTGTCGGGCGCCACAGGTACGTGTCGGTCGGAATAAATTCCGGCTCCGAGTCGGTCGGTGCTTTTTCCGGCCCGAATCGGAATCGACCCCAGAGTGTTTGTGAACACCCTACCAGGCCAACTGGTAATTTGGCCCATTCTTGAAAAGGTCTGGGACTGTTTGCGAACAATCTGCCAGGCCAACTGGAAATTTGGTCAATGCTAGAAAAGGTCTGGGGCTAGAGCCTGTCTTCTTGAACTTGATACAGTCTCCGGACTGTAGGGAGCGGTGCACTGACCTTTTTGGTTTGGTTCTTGAACAATATTTGCATTCTTTATTTTTTCCTTTTATTATTTTGTTTGTTGGTGTTATATTTGTCCATTGGGGACAGCGCATGTGCCTTATATTAAGATGCCTTGTCTAAGTAAAATGGGGTGTTTTGGGTGTCGGTGTTGTTCTACCGAGGCTCGATTGGAAGAGAGCCAGCCTGCGCCTCCGGAGGGTACCCCAAATGTTGATGTATACGTCAAGCACGGTATTGGCCCTATTATGTTTAGCACATTGTGGAATAAATATACGAGGGACAATGGCCACTTACTGGCTTGTTTGATGAACAGAAATTGAATTTCTTGCAGGACAAATTGTTTGCCAAAAAGAGCAGGCAGTCGATGTTTGATTCTCTAAGAGTATGGCAGAAGGAAGCAGTGTTTTCAGGGTGTTGCACCACAGATCATCTATGACATACGGGACAGGGATAAATGCTGCAGGTACGGCTCCTAATGAGGTTTTTAGCAATGTAACGACATTGGTGGGTTATCGGGGCAGATTGCTCCAAAAGGTTCCGACGATGGTGAACCAGTGCCCTAGGAGGGAGGTCCATCCCATTTATCATCCTGAAATACCAGAGGTGCGCGACTCCACGAATACTGTAATTAGTCCACGAGTCGATGCTCGGTTCCAGGAAGAGTGGATCTATACTCCTTGGAAGATGAGTGAGGTAATATCCCTTAAAGCTCATTTGCTGGACCCTCGGAAAAACCCGACTGCGTACAACAAGGAGTTGACAGAGGCGGCTTCCTCCACGGTGATGACGTATGCAGATATTGAGTTGTTCTTTGGCTTGTTGGTACCGGTGGATATATGGAGGCAAGTGCATACACAGGATCATGTGGTGGAATTGGGAGGAACATGGGATCAGATCAGGGTGTGGGATAAGGACCGCAAGCCCGGGGACAAGCCGAAGGCGGAGATATTGGCTTTACCGGGTCGCATTATCTCCTATATGCATTCCCTTATCCCGCTGAGACGGGTGGATTGGGACAAGTTGACTGCATGTCGTCAGAAGAAGAACGAGAGTGTGTCTGATTTCTTTACTAGGTTTGAAGGGGTGTTTCTCGACTTTAGTGCCAGGACCTGCCATTGGAAGATGGTGTCCGGTTGTTTGTCAGCAGGTTCGTTAACAAATTGCTTCCTGAGATTGCGACTAGGTTGCAGGCTTCAGAAAGCACTTGGAGCACCTCTTCCCTGTCGGTAATATTGAGTATGGCACAGTACTATGAACATAGAGAGAATGAAGAGAAGGAGAAAGTGGAGAAAAAGTCCAAAGAATTGAAAACGAGGGTGTTGGTGCAGCAAGTTGCGAGGGGTAACAGAAGAGGAAGAGGTTCGGGTTCGGCCCAGCGGCTACCTAGTTCTAACAGGGGTGGTTCCTCGAGCGCACCTATTGGGCTCAATCAATGTGCATATTGCAAGCGGGAGGGACATTGGCGGAATGAGTGCCCGGAGTTATCACAGAGAGGTGAGGCCCCGAGAGGTCGGGGGTTTGGAGGACGTGGAAGAGGAGGAGGAGGCCGGGGGTGACGAGATCAGAGAATGCATCATCTAATAGACAGAGCGGGAACTATTTTGACGACCCCCGAGGGAGGCAGTACTATCATGATGACTATGACATGGACGAAGTGACGGGGATGTCTCTCAGCTAGGATAGCCAGGAACAGGGCAAGGGACCAGTTCCGGTGCCTGTAGATCAGCGCGGACCCTTTGTCACTGCAGATTTACATGGTACGACTGAGAAATTCTTAGTTGATACAGGGGCTGATGAATAGCTCTGTTTCCTGTTCACTGGTCCCGGGGGCGGCTCTGTCTGGCCAAAACAATGTTTTGGTGGGTTTCTCAGGCGTGCCAGTTGTCAGCCCCATTTCCAAACCTCTTGCTTTGACTATTGGCCCCTTCATGGTTGATTCACCATTTCTATTAACGTCAAATTGTGGGGAGAATTTGTTAGCATTGGATTTGTTAAAAAGGTTGCATTCGACAATCTTTTGTTCTCCAGACGGTGTTTACATGACTATTGAACCATAAGTGGCCCATGCCAAACAATGCTTGGCAAAGGATGCCCCCCTCCCAGCTGAGTTTAAAGATGTGCCACGCACACTGTGGGCTACAGGAGACACGGATGTGGGGTTACTCCAGATCCCACCGGTCTCTATACAAATTAAGGACAACGCTGTATGGACACGTATCCCCCAGTACAAGATATCCCAGGCAGGAGAAAAGGCCTTGTTGCAAATAATATAGGATTTTATTAAGTCTGGTGTGGTTGAGGAGACAGCGGCGAATGTGTGTAACAGCCCTATTCTTCCTATTCTTAAAAAGGCACCATTGGATTCTCCTGATGCTCACCCTGACGTTTACCGCTTCGTAATTGACCTTAGAGAGGTGAACAAAATAGTGGTTCCTCAGTATCCTGTAGTCCCAGACATTACCACGATCTTGATAATGATTCCCCAGTCTGCAAAATTCTTCTCGGTGATCGATTTGAAGAATGCTTTCTTGAGCATTCCAATCCATACAGATAGCAGATATCTGTTTGGATTTCCAATAGCCAGAAGGAGCTTTAGGTTCTGTCATGCTCCACAAGGCTATACAGAGAGTCCCAGTATCTATAGCCAAGCATTGAAAGCTCAATTGGATTCTTTGGAACTTCCCCCTGGTAATGTGCTGTTGCAGTACGTTGACAACCTCCTTGTGGCTTCAGACACTGAAGGCGGTTGTAAGGAGGCCACAGTTAAATTGCTGTTACATTTGGCACAACATGGACACAAGGTGTCACTTTCGAAATTTCAATATTGTTGACAGGAGGTCACCTATTTAGGTCACCTACTGTCAAAGGAGGGTTGTAGACTAACACCTGAACGCATAGCTGCTATTACTAATATGCCTGTTCCTAAGACTCAACGCGAGGTATGCGCTTTTATTGGTATAACTTCGTATTGTCGTCATTGGCTCCCTAACTATTCCTTACTAACGAAACCCCTCCTTTACCTGACCACTAAAGACGTGCATGAACCCTTGCCTTGGACATCTGCATGCTAGCAAGCTTTCGAGCAATTAAAGGTTGCGCTTTGCTCTACTCCTGTGCTTGGTACTCTTGATTACCAGAAGCCTTTTGTGCTCTATGTACATGAGGCGGACGGTTGCGCGCTTTCTGTTCTAACACAGGGTTTCGGTGGTAAGCAGAGACCCTGCGCGTATTTCTCTGCTATTCTTGATAACGTCGCTAGAGCTCTCCCGAGCTGCCTGAGGGCTGCCGCGGCGGTGGCAGTTTCTATCAGACAATCGGCAGGGCTCGTCCTTGATACGGATCTCACAGTAATGGTACCTCATGCTGTGGACACACTGTTGAATAAGACAAAGACACAGCACCTTACTAGTGCGCGTCTGACTAGATATGAATTAACTTTGTTTGCTCCACACATTACCATCAAACGATGTGCTACTCTGAACCCAGCCACGTTACTACCCCTCCCTTCGGAAGAAAAGGACAATGATGTCCATGATTGTTTTTTTCGGACTGAGGAAGAAACGAAGGGACGGGTAGACCTGACTGATGTTCCCTTATCTGACCCCCAAGGGGAACTATATGTTGATGGCTCTTGTTTCAAACTACCAGATGGCACTACCACTGCAGCTTATTCAATCACAACGTTACACACTGTAGTTGAGACATCCTGTATCCCATACCAATCGGCCCAGGCTGCAGAGTTGGTTGCCCTCCTTAGGGCTTGCGAGTTGAGTGAGGGACTGACTGTCAATGTCTACACCGACAGCCAGTACGCCTTTGGGGTGGCCCATAATTTCGGGCGCCTCTGGGCAGAGAGAGGGTTCTTGACCTCGGATGGGTTGCGAATACAGCATGGTCCATTGATACATAGACTGTTGACAGCACTGACACTTCCTGATAAGTTGGCAATAATAAAATGTAGCGCTCACAAAGCAGTAACAGACAATGTTGGAAGGGGAAATTCTTTTGCAGATCAGACAGCTAAGGAGACAGCTAGATCGAAGATGAAAAAGATATTCGTGGCAGGTCCTGCTAGGTGGGTTCCAGACAATGGAATGTTCGGGTACACATTAGAAAATGTCAAGGAAATACAGAGCGAGGTGACAGTAGATGAGCTGGCAGTATGGGTGAGCAGTCAAAATATCGAAAATAAAATATCGACATACACTAATATCGAAGTCACAATATCGAAGGGACAGAATATCGATGTTAAGAATATCGATGGACAGAATATCGACCATAAGGTAAGTAATATCGAATTTTTTTATATCGATGTAAGTAATATCGAAGTTAGTAATATCGAAATCAAATATATCGATGTTACTAATATCGATGTTACTAATATCGATATTTGTATTATTGTTATGTATTTTGTTATGTTTTTAATATGTATGTGTTATATGTGTTTTTGTTAAGTGTTCTACTTGTCTAAAAATATATGTATACAATTTTTATATGTTAATAATGTTTTTTTAAGTTATTGTTTTATTTTTTGTACCGTAGCGGGTTGTGGGTTTATAGGGGAATAGGGTGGGAAGTAATTTAATTATACTAAATTAGGGGCCCATTAGGATGGCGGGCGGAAGCACCACCGCCGTGCTGGCGGATGCAAAAACCACCAGTTACCGCCCGCATGCCGCAGCCCACACGCCCGCCAAATTACGATGTGAAAAGGCAGCCAAACACCGCCGGCAAGCCAGCGACGCCGTCCGCCATCAAAGTGCGCCCGCTCACGTAGCGGCGCAGCCCAATGGAGACACACCGCCAGACGAAATCACGTACCGCCCGGCGTACAAATTACGATGCCGCAAACAAACAGCTCCCACGGCTAAGAGACACCGCACGTGAAAGTGAGGCGGAAACTCGAACGCCGAGCACAGACACCGAAGAGGCGACCCCCGAGCATGAATCCAGCACTGCAGGCCCTCCCCATGCTATACCTGATGCACCACCAAGGAGGCAACGTACCGCGGAGACGCAGGTAGGCACACACACAACAAGGGCACGCAAACAGCGCACATAGTGCAAGTGCGGAAAAGGAGGACATGGCACCCCCCAACACCCCTGCGTGGACAAGACACATCCACCACTGCACCCACAAATGTAACACAGGGCAAAGTGCAACATCACGCAACTATCATGGGCACACCACCTGGGACCAGGAACTAACGACCCCGTCACGGCACCGCAGCACAGCGGCGATGACGCAGCCACACATGCGCACAACTCAGCGCCCAACCATAACGCCATGTATGCGTCGCACACAAACAACACAGGGACACAACCAAGCACCACACACACCAGCCACACCCAGAACGCACATGACACGTGACAGGCCTGCCACAGTCATGACCCCAACGCCCAATTCACGGACAACACCCAATGTCACACAACCGACGCCCACATGTCAGTGAAGTCACGCAACATCAGGACACACCCCTGTGTGACAAACATGGCGAAGCACACAGCGGCGGCAACACCACCCAGTAGAACATGGGCCCGTCGGGAAGAGGTATGCCAGTACCACACAGAAACACCCATACCACCCTGCACCCATGAACCAGACATACAAAACGGAACACCAAAGAGCCCGGGGACCGACAACAGGTGGACCCAAGAATGACACCCACACACAAGGCCCAACGCATAGCGGAAACACAGCCTGCCGCCCACACACGGGAGAGCAGACAGCACTGAATGACCTTCCATTCCAACTCCGAAACCACAACCCGACTAAACAAGCCGGAGAATACAGCCATTGTCCCAAAAAAAGACCAACACAGGCATGCAGAGGAAACCGACCACAGGGCAGATAGCGCATATCACCTAAGAACATACCGAACGGGAAAGAAAAAATATAAAACTCCCCCATGCCGTTCCCATGCAAGTTATCTGGAAGGAGTCACACACCACTGACCTTGAACATTCAGAGAAGCACGTGGGATGAGGGCCCGTGTCCTCCGCACAAGCTAACAGAACACAAGTCCTGCCCCCTACGACCATCACAGACCTCACAGCAACCTCGGAGCTTGCACACTGCAGACTGCACACACAGCCGGAGCACGCCACCACATCGCCCCGCAGCAAAATGGCACCTACAACACACCTACCCAACTACACCAAACAGGTCAAGCTGTACAAACACAACCTGATACAGCTAATGGGATGCGAACCCCTATCCCTGCTGAACGTAAGTTACCGACTGACTTACCGCATCGCATTGTTCAGCTGCGTCATACCCGTCTTCTACTGTCGGTGGTGTCCCTTCCACCATCCTGTGGAGTTGTGCCTCTCCAACCCGGCATGTCCAAGGGCGGACCTGCTACCACTATTCCACCCTCTGGACGCACACGACAGGGTCTGTTCAGCCTATGGGGGCATGGCGTATGTGGCGAACATCGGACCCACACTGCAATGGGACCACTGTGCCTCCACACAACGGATCATGGATCACAGCTACATCGAATGTCACCCAGCATGCCCCATCATGCTCCTACAAGGGACAACTTACGAACAACACCGTGACAGCCACCATCCGCTACATTGGCTGGAAAACATGTATACCACCAATGAAATGGAAGCCCTGCAGGAAGCCATCGCATACCTGTCAACCTGTCAATTCATAGGACCCCGACGCAATCCCCCAATTGAGCCATGATGTCCGACACTGTACCCATGCTTAGCTTCCGCACGGACTGGCCAGTAACCACCACAACAGCCATACCAAACGACCTGCAACTGATACCACACCATCAACGACACTGCCATGACATCGGATGTGTCCGGGACATGCACTCTGTTCCCCATCACATCCAGGAACTCTGCATGTATCGGGGGAGGCAGTGGCATGGGATATGTGTATCGCACCCACATGGACAGAACTGCACGCACAACTATGCCATGACATGGATCCTGCGCCCATGGACATATGCACCGCACAGTGGACAGGAATCGCCCGGCTGGAGTATGTGAGAGCTGCACCCCTTCTCCCCCTCCCCGGAAATCCCGTAACAGGACCTTTGCATGGACGACAAGTGCATACAACAACAACACGACCCCAGTGACTGTGACATGTCCAGTATCCACCATATGGCAACAACAAGTGGGACGCCGTTGCATGCACGTAAGCCCATGCCCTGATGTCAACTCACACGCACGCGTGCAAGAGTAACAACAGCAGCACACCTGTCACATGGAACTGAGATGGACTGTGCCCATGATGCCAAGCGGTCTGGTAGGCTAAATGTATACCGTCTGTGTCAAAGTCCGCAGCACCGCAGCTATTTGCAAATGAACATTAGCACAGCAACGGCCAAGCAGATGTAACTCTGAAGCCCACATCCCACATGCAACAGCTAATCACATGTACCCCTACACCCTTAGCTATGTGTAATCATGCTCAGTATATCCTCCACATGCATACCGCTGCCAGTAGTGTCCACTATACTGCATCACAGAGGACATAAGTCACAATACATGGTTTGAAGAAAGAAACTGTCTCTGCTGATTCCTTTCACAAGTACGAATGTGAGATGATGAGAGTGTGTGATGTACACGGCAGTCGTGACATGACTATGTAGTCCACTGTCATTGGATGTCAACGCAAATGAGTAGCACAACTGTGGAAGACACACATGTGTCGTGTGAAGCGGGAGTGACGCTTCGCTCAGGTGGGTGGGTGTGACGGGTAGATGCGCACATGCAAAGTTGAAACACGCTGTGTCGGGAGGGGTCCGGAACTGCACATTACCGCTTCCCTGGGCAATGTTAAAGGCCACCCGTCGGGGGGATGTGAACACGTGTGTGCACAGCAGCCGGGCACACGAACAATGCGGTATCAGGCGTACACGTCAGCCCACCCTCTGTGGACAAGCTGGATCCTGTTGTGCGCCCGACAGGCCCTTGACAAGGCACACACAGCCCCTGCCGACCAGGTGTATCCCCAACATTGTCAACCTGCACAGGCAATCCAGGGCACGGGATGGCAGTGGAGCATGGTGGGGGAGAGGACTCGGCGCGCTCCTCCGGGACACATCACGCAGGCAAAACATCCTCAATGTGTAGCATGGCTCAAGTCATATGGAAGTATTGGGGGACGCACACATCACGAGCAGTAGTGACGTCACGGAAGGTGGCTCGCACCATCCCACCCATTGCCTACATCTCCACACACGTCACATGCCGTTGCAACAGAGAAGCCAGCGCGTGCGCAAGCACCTCCGAGCCCGCCCCAGTAAGGCAAAAGAGTGAATGTGTGGGTCCATGACCTTGCCAGGTAGGTCGCTCCCCCACCACACAGCTCCGCCTGTGCTGTCTGCCCGCTGCTCCTGTAGGTAAGATCGCCCTCCGCTTGTGGCCCCGGTGCCAGTTTTGTCTGCTTGTCTCCCCTTTCCTTTCTGTGCCCCTCGCTGCCCCACTGTTGTTGTGCCCGTGATTTGCCTGCTTTCCCCCCGTTTTTCCTTCTGTGCCCCTCGCTGCCCCACTGTTGTTGTGCCCGTGATTTGCCTGCTTTCCCCCCGTTTTTCCTTCTGTGCCCCTCGCTGCCCCACTGTTGTTGTGCCCGTGATTTGCCTGCTTTCCCCCCGTTTTTCCTTCTGTGCCCCTCGCTGCCCCACTGTTGTTGTGCCCGTGATTTGCCTGCTTTCCCCCCGTTTTTCCTTCTGTGCCCCCGCTGCCCCACTGTTGTTGTGCCCGTGATTTGCCTGCTTTCCCCCCGTTTTTCCTTCTGTGCCCCTCGCTGCCCCACTGTTGTTGTGCCCGTGATTTGCCTGCTTTCCCCCCGTTTTTCCTTCTGTGCCCCTCGCTGCCCCACTGTTGTTGTGCCCGTGATTTGCCTGCTCTCCCCCCGTTTTTCCTTCTGTGCCCCTCGCTGCCCCACTGTTGTTGTGCCCGTGATTTACCTGCTCTCCCCCCGTTTTTCCTTCTGTGCCCCTCGCTGCCCCACTGTTGTTGTGCCCGTGATTTGCCTGCTCTCCCCCCGTTTTTCCTTCTGTGCCCCTCGCTGCCCCACTGTTGTTGTGCCCGTGATTTGCCTGCTTTCCCCCCGTTTTTCCTTCTGTGCCCCCGCTGCCCCACTGTTGTTGTGCCCGTGATTTGCCTGCTCTCCCCCCGTTTTTCCTTCTGTGCCCCTCGCTGCCCCACTGTTGTTGTGCCCGTGATTTGCCTGCTTTCCCCCCGTTTTTCCTTCTGTGCCCTCGCTGCCCCACTGTTGTTGTGCCCGTGATTTGCCTGCTCTCCCCCCGTTTTTCCTTCTGTGCCCCTCGCTGCCCCACTGTTGTTGTGCCCGTGATTTACCTGCTCTCCCCCCGTTTTTCCTTCTGTGCCCCTCGCTGCCCCACTGTTGTTGTGCCCGTGATTTGCCTGCTCTCCCCCCGTTTTTCCTTCTGTGCCCCTCGCTGCCCCACTGTTGTTGTGCCCGTGATTTGCCTGCTCTCCCCCCCGTTTTTCCTTCTGTGCCCCTCGCTGCCCCACTGTTGTTGTGCCCGTGATTTGCCTGCTTTCCCCCCGTTTTTCCTTCTGTGCCCCCGCTGCCCCACTGTTGTTGTGCCCGTGATTTGCCTGCTTTCCCCCCGTTTTTCCTTCTGTGCCCCTCGCTGCCCCACTGTTGTTGTGCCCGTGATTTACCTGCTCTCCCCCCGTTTTCCTTCTGTGCCCCTCGCTGCCTATCGCCATTCCCGCCGCTGCGTCCCCTGCGGCCCCGCCCCCTGACTGCCCATTCGCTGCCCCTGCCTCCCGCCTCCCCATAATTGGCGGCCGCTGCACGGCCGCGCAGCGCGCGCGCGCTGGCGCGCCGAAGGCGCGCCAAGGCAAGCCCGTCTGCGCCCGTCCGCGACTGGACCGCGCCCAGCGCCAGAACCCCTGGATCCCACCGATGCAACACCACTCGACGGACCTACGACGCCGCCACACTCACCGCACTCAATGCCGGCCGGAACCCTGCCTGCTACCGAGCCTCACCGAGACGCACCCACGGACCCTTCACCTGCCAAACCTGCCGGTTCACCTGCCCCCTGACGTGCACCACCTCCGCCAAGTCGAGCAACAGCAGCAACCACCTGAAATGCATCCTGCTGAACACCCGCTCCGTCCACAGGCACGCCGTGGAACTCTGGGACCTGCTCGACGCAACAGCACCGGACATCGCCTTCCTCACCGAAACCTGGATGAACGCCTCCTCAGCGCCTGACATCGCCATAGCCATCCCGGATGGATACAAGATCACCCGGAAGGACCGCGTCAACCAGACGGGAGGAGGCATCGCCATCGTACACAAGAACACCATCCGCATCTCGACTAACTCCGACGAGACCTTCACCGCCGCCGAACACCTACACTTCCAGATACACACGGACCCCAAGACCACCCTCCGAGGCACCCTCATCTACAGACCCCCGGGACCACGCACACTATTCAGCGAAGACATCGCAGACTTCATCAGCCCGCACGCCATGCCCTCCGCCGACTACATCCTCCTAGGGGACCTCAACTTCCACCTGGAGAACAACAACGACAGAAACACCACCGCCCTGCTGGACAACCTCGCCAACCTCGGACTCAAGCAACTGGTGAACACGCCCACCCACTACGCCGGCCACACGCTTGACCCCGTCTTCTCGTCCAGCAAGCACATCTCCTTCAGCCACGCCACCGGACTCCACTGGACCGACCACAGCTGCGTCCACTTCAGCTTCAGAAAGACTGCGACCCACCACCACCCGCAACAGGCTCCCCGCCGGAGCTGGAGCAAGATCACCGCCGAGCAGCTCACCGCCTCCCTCAGCCAGAACACACCCACCGACACAACGGACCCAAACGAAGCAGCCAGCAACCTCGCCAAGTGGCTGACCGCCTGCGCCGACGACCTCGCACCACTAAAAACCCTCCCAGCAGACCCGGAAGCAAGAAAACCCCTTGGTTCACCAACGAACTCAAGGAATCCAAGAAGAACTGCCGCACTCTCGAGAAAACCTGGCGACTCGACCAGACCACAGACAACAGGACCGCCCTCAAGCACGCCACCCGCAAACACCACCAGCTGATCCGTGCCACCAAGAAGTCGGCACTCAAAGAACGACTGGACAACAACGCCCATGACAGCAAGGAACTTTTCAGCATCGTCAAAGAGTTCTCCAACCCCAGCGCCGGAAACAACGACATCACCCCCTCGCAAGACCTCTGCAACTCACTCTCCGCGTTCTTCCACCGCAAGATCACCGACATACACAACAGCTTCAACGCACAAACAACGCACCCTACCGCCGAACCAATGCCCGCCACCACCACCCTCTGCAACTGGACCCCGATCAACACCGAAGACACCACCCGCACGATGAACTCCATCCACTCCGGATCACCAACCGACCCCTGCCCACACCACGTCTTCAACAAAGCCGACGCCACCATCGCACCCCATCTCCGGGACATCATCAACTCCTCCTTCCGCACCGCCACCTTCCCGGAGAGCTGGAAGCACGCCGAGCTTACCGCCCTCCTGAAGAAACCAACGGCGGACCCCACCGACCTCAAGAACTACCGCCCCATCTCGCTCCTTCCGTTTCCGGCCAAAGTCATCGAGAAGACCGTCAACAGACAGCTTGCCGCCTTCCTCGAGACGAATGGATCCTCGACCCCTCGCAGTCCGGGTTTCGGGCCAACCACAGCACCGAGACCGCCCTTATCGCAGCCACCGACGACATCAGAACCCTAACCGACAACGGGGAAACAGCTGCCCTCATCCTCCTGGACCTCTCCCGCGGCGTTCGACACCGTCTGCCACCGCACCCTAGTGAAGCGCCTCAGCAACATCGGAATCCGAGAGAAAGCACTGGAATGGATCATCTCGTTCCTCGCCGGAAGAACCCAGAGAGTCCGCCTCTCCCCGTTCAGATCCGAAGCCACCGAAGTCATCTGCGGCGTTCCACAAGGATCCTCACTCAGCCCGACCCTCTTCAACGTCTACATGAGCCCCCTCGCAGCCATCGCACGCCGACACAACCTCAACATCATCTCCTACGCCGACGACACCCAGCTGATCCTCTCCCTCACCAACGACCCCACTACCGCCAGAGCCAACCTGCACGACGGGATGAGAGACGTCGCCGACTGGATGAGGAACAGCCGCCTTAAACTGAACTCAGACAAGACGGAAGTCCTCATCCTGGGCTCATCACCCTCCGCCTGGGACGACTCCTGGTGGCCCCCGGCCCTGGGCACCGCACCCAAGCCAACGGACCACGCACGCAACCTGGGCTTCATCCTGGACTCCTCCCTATCAATGACCAAACAAGTCAACGCCGTCTCATCTTCATGCTTCAACACCCTGCGCATGCTCCGCAAGATCTTCAGATGGATCCCCACTGAAACCAGGAAGACCGTCACCCAGGCACTCGTCACCAGCCGACTGGACTATGGGAACACCCTCTACGCCGGAACCACAGCCAAACTTCAAAAGAGACTCCAGCGCATCCAGAACGCCTCCGCACGACTCATCCTGGACATCCCCCGACACAGCCACATCACCGTACACCTGAAAGACCTGCACTGGCTCCCCGTCAGCAAGAGAATCACGTTCAGACTCCTCACCCACGCACACAAGGCCCTCCACGACCTGGGCCCAAAGTACCTCAACGACCGCATGTCCTTCTACACGCCCACACGCCAGCTACGATCAACCAGCCACGCCCTCGCCACCGTACCACGCATCCGCAGAACCACCGCCGGAGGAAGATCCTTCTCCTACCTGGCGGCCAAGACCTGGAACTCCTCCCCACTCACCTTCGGCGAACCCAGGACCATCTCGCCTTCAGGAAGCAGCTCAAGACCTGGCTGTTCGAGCAGTAACTTACCCCCTCCCCCAGCGCCTTGAGACCCTCCCGGGTGAGTAGCGCGCTCTATAAATGCCGTGATTGATTGATTGATTGATTGGTCCATCAGCCCCAGATGGACGCGGCATGGGCCGCTAGGGCAGCTACAGCCTCTGTGTGTCGCAGGTGGTGTATCCGGACTGCGGAGACTGCTATGCATTGTCTATGTTGCCCGGGTCTCGAGTCGGGGCACCACGCAGGTGGACGGCGTCCCGCCACACATCATGCCGTGAGACAGACCACTCGTTCAACTGGACCCACACATACACTCCTTGGCCTCTCCGGGGCAAGCCTGGGGCTGCATCAGCATGCGCTAGCCCCACAGGTGCAAATGCATATTGGGGGAGCGAGGGGAGGCCATGAGGACAGGGACAAAGACGACTGTATTACTGTCAGTGAGTTCAAGGAATGACCCTGATGTGGACAGGAAAAGACGTGCCCCGTGTGTATTGCAACTAGTCGCTAATCCGATCACCCTCCCATGTCCTGCATGTAAGCCCGCACCTAGCCCCGCCCACCCACCACATTGAAAATAGCACCAGCACAACATCATTCACATTCGAAGCACTGACTGGGGGTGACAACCATTGGACACACTTGTTGAGGCCACCCACGCGTACATGTGGGCCCTCCATGATCCATGTCACCTGCGGCAAAGTGATGACCTGCGCAATGACGGAAGTGAGGAGAGCTGTCCGCCCCACGCACAGATGGTGCATCAGCTCCACAGACCCAGCAGCGAGTGCAGCAGGGGTCACATGTGCAGGGGCAGCTGTGCCTGGTGTGAAGGCACATTCAAATTGACAGCACATCGACCAATGTGTAGTCTGCCCACACCTACAGTCCATCATCATGCGGACATAGAAAATGAACATAGGGCAACACATCTGTGTGGGTGCACCCACTGTGACCAACACTGCGCAATAATCGACGTACTTGCCCTGTGCATGGCCCACCACGCAAAGGAGGTCACATTCAGTGCCACCATCCCACACACACATCCCTATCACGAGACATGGTGTGTCCAATAGTCAGTACTGAGTTAGCGCCCATCTGGTGGGTCCTGAAAAGGAGACACATGCAACCCACTAGGCAGTCGGTGCTGTCACCTACTGGCATTGTGCAGTCAATGTGCAGGCCAGGCTTGCTGGGACTTAGAGGGGCAGCATGGCCCAGCCTGACATTCACACGAGCAACAAGTGCACTGAGACCTGCATTGGCAATTGCAGACATTGGCCTGCACCCAGCTGGCCCGGGACGCCTACCTCCATAGTGGAACACGCAGGGTGCAACCGCGAGGGTCATCGGAGTTGGCCGTAATGGCCTGGCCCATGTTGGTGACAGTCCGCTGATGCCATGTGCACCACACAGTATGATGTGCGCACTGCATCTGCAGGTGTGGCCATGATGTGCGTGTGGGTGCAGGTGCACAATGGACGGGGCCACAACATGCCGTGTGCATAGGCAGGGACGGCCAGTGGCCGGCCCCCACATGTCTGTTAGCATGACATCATCTGCACATTGGCATGGGTGCATGGTATACGCATATGCACACGCATGTCATCTCTCACTATGTACATCTGCCACTTGGCACGTGCAAGGTTACGTGTCACATGTGATGTGTATTTGCAAGCACACAGCCGTGTTGGCATGGGGCTGTCAATGTGTACACCTGACAATGCTTCTGGAGGTGTGATCCGTACAGTGCTGCACATAGGGTGCAGTGGTGACACCAATGACTGTCTCATATCTCCTCGTGCCACAGGTCCCACTTGTCTTGGCCGCTCAGCCTGTGCCCACATCGTTGTTGGTGTGTGCCATACTCATCCAGCCTCGGAAGCAGTGTGATGCACAGCAGCCAGTCATGTTGCCGTGGTGTTGCCGCTTGCCGGATATGCAGTCAGTCCCCATCAGCACGCCTCACAGGTCATTGAGGCCTGGATCCCCATGTGCATGCACATAGCAATGGTTTGTGTCACTGCCCATTGCTATTGGTGGGAGACCTGTGTAAGTGTATTGTGGCTGTGCTGTCCCTGCATGACAGCTGTTCTGTGACTCATGTTCTTGCTCTGTCATATCAGTTATGTGTATGTGAAAATGCCATGTGGCGTGTT
Source organism: Calotriton arnoldi (assembly GCA_963921515.1). NCBI lineage: Eukaryota > Metazoa > Chordata > Amphibia > Caudata > Salamandridae > Calotriton > Calotriton arnoldi. The sequence continues at coordinate 73,843 of CAWUFW010020121.1, forward strand.
GCTTTGACATGTGTCCACTTCCATCTTTCCTAGGCGGAGACCAAACATTTACCGCCCTTACCAATTGTTGGCGGACATGGAGGATTCTGAGGTCATCCGGAAATTTCGTCTGGATCGACCAACCCTGCATCGACTATGTGCCATGTTGGAACCCCACCTCCGTCCTCGCAGGGTGTATCCAACAGCATTCACCCCCACGGCTAAGGTTTTGGCTGCACTGCATTTCTTCGCCACTGGGTCATTCCAGCACACAGTGGGCAGTGGAGGTGGGATGTCCCAGCCCATGTTCAGCATGGTGCTGAGGGATGTACTGGCAGCCATGATGCTGTACAGGAACAGGTACATCCGATTCCCCAGGGCACGTGAGTTGGCGGCAGTGAAGGGTGCATTCTATGCCCTTGGACGGATCCCACACGTCGTTGGTGCCATTGACTGCACCCATGTTGGCCTTGTCCCACCACAGGCCACTGAGCAGCTCTTCCGCAACCGGAAGCACACGCACTCCCTGAATGTGCAAGTGGTGTGCCTTGCGGACATGGTCATCTCCCACGTGTGTGCAAAGTTCCCAGGCTCGGCCCATGATGCGCACATCATGCGAAACAGCATATTACCACGACTGATGACCAATCTGCAACAGGACCGTGGCTGGATTGTCGGTGAGTATGTGGAGTTGTGTAGCGTGCTGGCTTAAGGATGCTGTCTACTGTCCTGTTTGAATTGCAACGGTTCTCTGTGTCCCCCACGCCCAGGTGACTCGGCTTACCCGAATGGGCCCTGGCTGCTCAGTCCATTACGAAATCCTCGGACCCCAGCAGATGACCGCTACAATGAGGCACATGGGAGGACCAGACGTGTGGTCGAGCGTACCTTTGGCCTCCTCAAGTCCAGGTTCAGATGCCTGGACCGCACCGGGGGGGCGCTGGCGTACTCCCCACAGAAGGTGTGCCAGATAGTGGTGGCTTGCTGCATGCATTCGCGGTCAGCGCTCTAGTCGCTGCACGCTGCACGCCGTCCTCACCCTCATTCAACCCTACTTAACGGGCTGTGCTTGGGCGTGTAGCACTTGAAAACAGAAGTTAAGGCACAGTTGACGAAAGCTGTAGAAAGCTCCTTAAATTTTATTGTTCGTTTTTAACAATACGCTAATTTTTATCCTTGTTCATTTTTATCTGCTTGGGGGTATATTGTATGTTTGTAAAGTGACTTCTGGAAACTGTTGACAGCATTAACGCTCGGAGTGTGTTATACTCCTTTTTCTGCACTTGCACTTTTCGAGGCCGGCTTAGTTGTAGCCGCCATTTTTGCCGTGCCTCGCGCCATTCGCGGTCAGCGCTCTAGTCGCTGCACGCTGCACGCCGTCCTCACCCTCATTCAACCCTACTTAACGGGCTGTGCTTGGGCGTGTAGCACTTGAAAACAGAAGTTAAGGCACAGTTGACGAAAGCTGTAGAAAGCTCCTTAAATTTTATTGTTCGTTTTTAACAATACGCTAATTTTTATCCTTGTTCATTTTTATCTGCTTGGGGGTATATTGTATGTTTGTAAAGTGACTTCTGGAAACTGTTGACAGCATTAACGCTCGGAGTGTGTTATACTCCTTTTTCTGCACTTGCACTTTTCGAGGCCGGCTTAGTTGTAGCCGCCATTTTCGCCGTGCCTCGCGCCATTCGCGGTCAGCGCTCTAGTCGCTGCACGCTGCACGCCGTCCTCACCCTCATTCAACCCTACTTAACGGGCTGTGCTTGGGCGTGTAGCACTTGAAAACAGAAGTTAAGGCACAGTTGACGAAAGCTGTAGAAAGCTCCTTAAATTTTATTGTTCGTTTTTAACAATACGCTAATTTTTATCCTTGTTCATTTTTATCTGCTTGGGGGTATATTGTATGTTTGTAAAGTGACTTCTGGAAACTGTTGACAGCATTAACGCTCGGAGTGTGTTATACTCCTTTTTCTGCACTTGCACTTTTCGAGGCCGGCTTAGTTGTAGCCGCCATTTTCGCCGTGCCTCGCGCCATTCGCGGTCAGCGCTCTAGTCGCTGCACGCTGCACGCCGTCCTCACCCTCATTCAACCCTACTTAACGGGCTGTGCTTGGGCGTGTAGCACTTGAAAACAGAAGTTAAGGCACAGTTGACGAAAGCTGTAGAAAGCTCCTTAAATTTTATTGTTCATTTTTAACAATACGCTAATTTTTATCCTTGTTCATTTTTATCTGCTTGGGGGTATATTGTATGTTTGTAAAGTGACTTCTGGAAACTGTTGACAGCATTAACGCTCGGAGTGTGTTATACTCCTTTTTCTGCACTTGCACTTTTCGAGGCCGGCTTAGTTGTAGCCGCCATTTTCGCCGTGCCTCGCGCAAATTCGCGGTCAGCGCTCTAGTCGCTGCACGCTGCACGCCGTCCTCACCCTCATTCAACCCTACTTAACGGGCTGTGCTTGGGCATGTAGCACTTGAAAACAGAAGTTAAGGCACAGTTGACGAAAGCTGTAGAAAGCTCCTTAAATTTTATTGTTCGTTTTTAACAATACGCAAATTTTTATCCTTGTTCATTTTTATCTGCTTGGGGGTATATTGTATGTTTGTAAAGTGACTTCTGGAAACTGTTGACAGCATTAACGCTCGGAGTGTGTTATACTCCTTTTTCTGCACTTGCACTTTTCGAGGCCGGCTTAGTTGTAGCCGCCATTTTCGCCGTGCCTCGCGCCATTCGCGGTCAGCGCTCTAGTCGCTGCACGCTGCACGCCGTCCTCACCCTCATTCAACCCTACTTAATGGCCTCTACTCGGACGCGCAGCGGACGAGCGCAGCGGGCGCGCCGATGGCGCGCCAAAGGCGCGCCTAAGGCAAGCCCGTCTGCGCCCGTCAGCGCCAAGTCAACGGCCAGGGCCAGTTATGCTGCCCGCGTCGGGCCTTCTGCTAGTTACGTTCCTCAACTATCGGGTGAGTTCTTAAAAACTCTTTGGCCTCCCGCTTGCCTTTCACATAGCGACTGTGCTATGCTGGAGAATTCGGACTTTGCTTGCTCTGAGTGTGGATTCTCGCCGACACTAAAGTTCTCCCCTAGCTATTTGCCTACTAAAGTTTTGAAGGGTCTGGTTATCAGAGCTGCTCTCATTAATGCTAGATCTCTGAGAAAGCATTATGTGGATGTCTTTGATCTGGTCTCTGACAACTCATTGGATCTGTTGTTTGTTACTGAAACTTGGCTGGACACTTCATCCAACCCTATTGTTGCGCTGGCTACCCCTGTTGGTTATAAATTTCATCGTGTGGATCGCCAAGTGGGCAGAGGGGGTGGCCTGGCTATTCTGTACAGGGATCGCTGGGATTTCCATAGCGAAGCTTCTAGCCTTTGGGGGGAGTCCGAGGTCTTGGATTTCAGCATACAGTTCTCTGCCCATTTCACATTAGGTGGCTCCCTCATCTACCGTCCCCCCGGCCCGGTTGGTGCCTTTCTTAAATCTTGTGGGGACGCGATGGTCGAGCGAGCACTGCGTTTTTCCCATTACTTGGTTCTGGGAGATGTGAATCTTCATCTTGAACAATGTGAGGCCGGAGACTCTGCTGATTTCCTTGACTCCCTCCACTTGGCTCAACTCTTCCAATGGGTTACTGATCCTACCCACCAAGGGGGCCACATTTTAGACCCCATCTGCTCCAACTTTCCCATCCAGGTGGTTAAGCCGGTGCCTGTTTCTTGGTCAGACCATTTTCTCATCTGTTTTTCTTGGGAAGTCTCCCAGCCCGCTCGTCAGGCTTGCCGCCATCGCCCTCCTACTTTTAGTAAAATTGACCCTATCCAGTTCATTAGAACTTTGGCTGTATCTCGCCCTTCTCTTCAGCAAGACTTGGAGGGGAACGTGTCTCAGTTCACTGATTGGATTTCCGACTCGGTGTCTGCTCTTTCGGCACCGTGTCGGCCTAAATTGGCAAGAGACTCCCCTCCAAACCCTGGTTTTCCTCAGAGCTGAAAGCCCTGAAGCATGAATGTAAAAAATTGGAGCGAATATGGCGCTTTAGCGGCTATTGTCCTATGGCGAAACATTCACTGAGAACAAAACAAAAAAGCTACTATGCCACCATAGCGGTCGCTAAAAGCAATTATTTTGCTTCACGTATCGACCAGGCCAACAATAATTCTAAAGAAATTTTTTCTATTGTTGAAAGCTTTATGTCTCCCATTGCTCAGGCGCACGCTGCGCCAGTCTCGGAATCATGGTGTAATACTCTGGCTAAATTCTTCTTGGACAAAATCAGTTTGATACAAGCTACTTTTTCCTCCGGTGCCACGGTACTTATGGCCTCTCCATTCGGCCAGAATGTAGCTGGCCCTGTTAACACACTGTCAACCTTTGAGCCTATAGATCTGTCCTGCTCCCTCAAAATTCTTAAGGCTTTGAAGTCAGGCTCTCCAACAGACCCCTGTGCTGCAAGACTTCTGGCCGCTGCGGCTGATACCATCAACCCCGAAGTTAACTCAATTGTTAACATGTCTTTGCGGGAGGCTTCAGTCCCGGCGTCCTGGAAGCAGGCTCAGATCCTTCCTCTCCTTAAGAAGCCATCCCTTGACCCGCTGATCCCTGGAAATTACCGTCCTATCTCGCTTCTGCCTAGCCTGACTAAGGTTTGTGAAAAGGTGGTCACTACCCAGCTTACTAAGTTCGTCGAGGCATCAAGTTTGCTACACCCGGCCCAATCCGGCTTTCGCACTTCATATAGCACGGAATCAGTACTGTTAGAGGTGTCAGAGGCGATTCGTGAGTGTCTGGATGCCGGCGGGAGAGCCGCACTGGTTATGCTGGATCTCTCGGCGGCATTTGATACAGTGCCTCACTCCTTGCTTCTGGACCGCCTCCGGGAGATTGGTATCTCCGGGTCTGTCTGGGGCTGGATTAAGTCTTTTCTGGAAGGCCACACCCAGCAGGTCTGGCTTCCCCATGTGCCTCCGTGCCCCAGCGGGTGGTCACGGGTGTCCCGCAGGGATCATCCCTTAGCCCCCTTCTTTTTAACATCTATGTTACTCCGCTGGTTTATTTAGCGGAGTCATTAGGGGCTAAGGTATTGGCCTACGCGGATGACACTCAGCTCCTGTTTTCATGGGGAAGGGACGATGATTCAGTCCTCTCCGTTCAGCACTGTCTGGCTTCTGTTTTTCATTGGCTTGCTCAGGCACAGCTGAAGTGCAATGAAGAGAAGTCGGAGGTCCTCTTGTATGGCACATTTCCTGCCAATTTCAGAGAGAGGTTATGGCTCCCTGGCTTCCCCCTACCTAGTGGAGGGGAAATGCCGCTAAAAATCTGGGGGTCTGGTTTAATGAGAACCTGACCTTTTCTTCTCAGGTTAAAAAGCTGGCTGGGTCTTGTTTTGGCACCCTGAAAGCTCTGAGGAAGTTTCTCCCTCTCCTTCCTAGACCAGCCAAAGAAACTGTTGTTCGTGCTTTGATTCTGTCCCGTCTAGACTATGCCAACGCACTTTATGTGGGCATCCCTGGCTACCTCTTGAATAAAATGCAGGTAGTTCAAAACTCTGCTGCCAGACTATTGCTGGGTCTGTCTGGCAGGTGCAGTGTACGCGCTCATTTGCGCTCTTTACACTGGCTCCCTGTTGAGTCCCGAATAAAATTTAAAACTTTGACCATTGCCCATAGAGCTCTCTATGGCCTGGGCCCTATCTATCTACAGAAGAGATTTGCTTTTTATACTCCAGCAAGACAGTTGCGTTCCTCCTCCCAACTTTTAATGCAGACCCCTAGGTTTAACCGCCAAAGGCTCGGAGGGAGCTCTTTTGTATGGAAAGCTGCCTTAGCATGGAATGCTCTGCCCCTTGAACTGCGTGGTATCCAGGACCCGGCGATCTTTAAGAAAAAGCTAAAAACTCTTCTCTTCTAGTTGACGCTCTGGCCTCGGTTTCTTTTCTCAAGTACGCGCCGGGACACTCTGTTGAGTATCTGTGCGCGCTATAAGTGTATATAACATAACATAACATAACATGCTGCACAATCTGGCCATTCGAAAGCAGATCCCCCTAATTGTGGATGACGGAGATCAACCAGGGCCCCAGCCTGCACACCAGGACAGCTCCAGTGAAGAGGACAGTGGAGAGGATGAAGCTGTGAATGTGCGTCAGCAGCTCATCGCCCGCTACTTCACTTGACGGTGAGTGACCATGTACGACGGCTGATGTGGCTGTAGTTGTGCAGGTGTATGTGTGCTCTGTTACTGGGGCCTTTTGTTCACTGAGTGCTGTGTGTCGATGGTCCATGTCCAGGTTGGTATGCCACTGTCAGTGGCTGTAGCATTGTGCCCTGTTGCTCTCAGAGATGTGTGTGCATTGCTTGTAGTTGGTGACAAGTACTGTGTGATGAGTGTGTGACACACTCATTGAATGTACTCTTGTTCTGTTTTTCACCCCTAGGTCCCTGCAGCCTCTCCTGTCCCATCGACATGCCACACAGCAGATGCTATTCTGCTCATGGTGGCGATTGCACATCGTGGAATAAACCCAGGACACATTAAGCCGATTGTGATCAAGGTGTATTTATTAACAGCGGTGACATGTGATTGTGTGCAAGGTGATGACAAATGTGGTGCATGCTGTGACAATGAGTTGACGGTCATGGCTGCGTGATGGTCAAGGTGTACCCATGGAGTTCTATGTCCACAGTCCAACAGACACATGCCATTCACATGGCAGTGTGGGCTAGGATCGTATTCCAAGTCAATGCAGTAGGTGGTCAAGGTGGCTGGCTGACTCACTGGCGTTTGGTGCGGGCGAAGTCCTCTCTGGACACCTGTTTCCACTTCGGACGGCCCCTTCCACGTTTGGGAGGGGGTGTTGATGTTCCGCTGGTGGTGGTTGAGGAGTGCTCACTCGCTGTGGACGCAGGGGAACGCGATGCTGCACGAACCTGCGCCACAGCAGGTGGTGGCGGAGGTGGTGTTGCTGGCCTTGCTTGTGCCCTCCCCCCACCACCAGCTGGCCCATGAGGTCTGCGATTCGGACCATGTGGGCGTCCATGGACCTCAACACCGCAAGGACCTCCCGCGTGTCGCTTGCCGACCTGGCCCATTCGCCTTGGGCCTCCTCATAGGCCCCAAGGACTCTGTCGATTGGCGGCGGGGCTTGGCTCCCAGGCACAGTTGGCATTGGCCTGGCCCTGCTCCTCCTACCAGTACTGCTGCCACCGACCTGCCCACTAGCCACATTGCTCACCACGGTCCTCGCTGTGGCTCCCAGGGTGGACCCAGTCGGCCGGACCACCACTTGCACTGGGGCTGGGGCCAGTGATGACGTGGTGGTGGTTGCGGCAGTGGGAGTGGCCGCAACGACCGTGGGGGTGGCCGCCACAACAGTGGTAGTGGCCGCTACGACAGTGGCAGCAGGGGGCTGTGAGTGGTCATCAGCCCTGGATGATGGGTTGGTGGGTGGGAGGGTGCCTGGGGTGCGGTTGGGCCCTGCCACACCAGATGGGCCTGCTGGGTGGTCCGTGTCCGAAGAGGAGGACAGATCCTCCACATCCGTGAGTCCTTGTTGGGGGCTTGCAGGCTGGCTGTGCTGGCTGCTGTCTCCATCTCCAGCATCCAGCAGTTCGTCACCTGTGGGGGAATGAGATATGTTATTGTGTTGCACATGACAAAGTATGTATAGGTTGTCTGACATCCACAGTTCGTGCACCGTCGTGCACAGGTTTCCCGGAGCCGTGTGTGTGGCTGTGCTATTTGTTGTTGTGTGGGCATGCCAATGGGACTGTGTGCTGTGGACATGTGGCATGGGACGGATTGGCAATGCCGATGGGTGTGTTGCTGTGCTCCTGCTTTTTGTGGCTCTGGTGTATGCGGACTCCAGACCCATCGTGGAGGTTGGTTTGTACTATGCTCTTGGGGTTCAAATGTAACGCTTGAAACGCAGATGGCAAAATGGGGGTCAGCCCCTGAAACGCATTTGAGATGAACTATGCTTTGGGGGTTCATATGGAACGCTTGAAACGCAGATGGCATAATGGGGGTCAGCCCCTGAAACGCATTTGAGATGAACTATGCTTTGGGGGTTCATATGGAATGCTTAGAAACGCGGATGGCATAATGGGGGTCAGCCCCTGAAACGCATTTGAGATGAACTATGCTTTGGGGGTTCATATGGAACGCTTAGAAACGCAGATGGCATAATGGGGGTCAGCCCCTGAAACGCATTTGAGATGTACTATGCTTTTGGGGTACATACTGTGTGCCATGGGTGCAGAACATGACATGTGTTGTGGCAACATGACAGTGCATGGTCTGAGGTGTGTGTATGTCTGACATACCCTGCATATTTGCTGTCTGTTGTGATTTCTGGCCATGTAATTGGACGCATTGTTATGAGTGAGTGATGGTTGTGTGCCACACGACGTATTGCAGATGGTCCAATTCCTTGGTGTGCGTGCTGCCCTGTGCCATGTGCATCACTGCAGTGCTCGGGGTGTGTGGCCCATGTTATGTGTGTAGTTGCTCACAGTGTGACGTGCGCTTCATTCACTTCTGGCACATGATTTATCATGGGCATGTTTCTTTGCGTGACTACTGTATGTGGACCAGCTGTTCGGATGACATACCTTTCATGTGACTGGGGCTGACGGATGAGATGGATGGTATGTTGTATGTGCATTGTGTGTCTGTGTGTTTGATGGGTCCAGTGGTGTTCGTGTGCATTTATGTTGTTCCACGCTGTTGCGTCTGGTGTGGTATGTCTTACATGGGCGTAGTTGTGGGATGTGTGGTTGACAGGCAGTAGGGGCTACATGGACAGGACTTCGATGGTGTTGCAGTTGTGTGTGATGGGTTGCACTGTGCCTGCCGTGTGGTTCTGTAATCAGTGTGACTTGTGCGTGCAGACGTGGCTCCTTGGGTGTTGCTGTGTCTGTGATGGGTCATGTGGGGTGTGACTCTGTGGTTCATGTCCGTGTGCACATTGTTCACATGGTTGTGGCAGGGAGCAGTGCTGCGTGTTCCTCTGCTACTTGACATGTCCCATGTGTTAGTCGTAATTCAGTCCTCATGCCTCCAGTCACCCCGCCCTGTCCAGTTTCCCACCTGCAGGTTGTTTTTGAGCGTGCACTGGACTGGATGCAACATGGTTATGGGCAGGGGGTGCTCCATGTTGCAGGTCTGTGGGGGTGGGGGCGGTGTTATGGGTCGTGGTGATGGCTGGACACCCACTGACACCGTTTGTCCTGGGGCGGGATGTCTACCTGTCGGCTGCCGGTGTGCACTGCAGTGGCTGCTACGTGGGTGTGGGGTGTGGGCTGTGCTCCTCCTTGCTGTGCTGTGGGACTAGGGGCCTGGTGTGTGTTGTACTTCAGCTGTCCCCCCTCCCACCCACTGCGCTTTGTGTTGCTGCTACTTACCTGTTACTTGTCGGTTGGTGCAGCTACGGCTGCCACATGGGTGTGGGGGGTGCTCCGCCTTGCTGTGCTGTAGGACTAGGGGCCTGGTGTGTGTTGTACTTCAGCTGTCCCCCTCCCACCCACTGCCTTTGTGTTGCGGCTACTTACCTGTTACTTGTCGGTTGGTGCAGCTACGGCTGCCACATGGGTGTGGGGGGTGCTCGTTGTGGCGCTTCTGGAGTACTAGGGGACCTGTTGGTAGTTACGTGGCTGGCTGGGTGTACACATGCCCCCATAGTTTTGTTAGTTGATATGTTTGGGCTGTGTGTGTGGTGGTGCCTGTTGCATGTGTGAGTGATGTGTTGTGGATTGTATACTGCACATGGGGGTGTTTGTCCCTCGGAGCTATGGCATGGTGGTAGTGCATGTGAGTACATAGCGGTGTGCTGGTATACATTTGTTTGTACTTACCAGCCTCCACTCCCCTGGTAATCCGGTGAGGATCTCCGGATGGATGATGACTCGCACCTTCTCCTCCCACGCTTTGAAGGTCTTGTAATGCGCGGGATTCCCTCCGCCAGTCGTGGCAGCCAGCTCTCGGTTTTTGCTCTCCTTCTTCTTGACCAGGCTTTTGATGTCGTTCCACCGTTTGTTTATCTCTCCTCTGTTTCTGGGTACGGTCCCGACTGCATTGACCTGGTCTACAATTCTGTTCCACATTCTGTTTCTGGTGGCTAGTGGTGTGTGCTGGACCTGGTTGCCATAGATTTGTGTGTGCACCTTGACGATCTCGTTGACCATGACCGTCAGCTCAGTGGCAGTGAACTTTGGCATTCTGTGTGATGCCATGGTGTTTGTGGTGCTGGTGCGGTGTGTGATGTGTGATGTGCAGGGGGTTTGTGGTGCCGGTGTTTGGTGGTGGTGGTGGTGGTGGTGGGTGTGATGTGTGCGTATCTGTGGTGTGCTGCTGTCCTTGCTGTGTCACTGTGTCCTCTCCTCTCCTCTCTGCTTTGCAATGTTGCAAGGGGTTGTGGTCTGTGGAGCGGCTGCTTTTGTACTTACCTGTTTGAGTGTGTCCTGATGGTCTGTTGTTTTCAGGTGTGTTGTGGCTGGTGTTCTGGGCTTTGTGGTTTATTTGTTTGCCCAGGGGTGGTGTGTTTTCGGGATGTGTACTTTGTCTGTGTATTTGTGCGTGGGTTGCTGTGTGGACTTGTTTGCCATGTTGTGTGTGTTTGTTTGAGTCCGCGGCTGTTTCTGTGCAGGGACGTGGCCGCCATGGCTTCTGCCGTGTCCATTTTCTTCAGTGTTGTTTACGCTGGCGGGCGGTGTATTTGTTGTTTTTCCGCGCTCATGTCGGTGCGATCGTAATTTCACGTGCGGTGTCTCGACCGTGAGGGCGGGCGGTTTTGTGTTGTCGTGCGTCTTTCCGTCCGTGGCGGGCGGTTTGACTCCGACTCGGGCAAGGGCGGGCGGTATTTTGTGTGTTTTTCCGCCGCTGGCGGTTTTCGGTTCGAGGCATCATGACTGCTGGGTCGGTATTCAGACGGTGTAGGCGGGCGGATTTTTGCCGCTTTAATGGGTGGCGGATTTTTTTACTCCCGGTATCGTAATGGGCCTTATAATTATTAATTTTTAGGAATTATAAATTAATTTTAATTATTTTTGCGTTTAAGTTCTGTAGCGGGTTGTGGGTTTATAGGGGAATAGGGTGGGAAGTAATTTAATTGTAATTAAGTTATAATTTATTTTAATTAATTGGTATTGATAATTATATTATTGTTAATTAATTAATAATTGGTAATTCATTTTTATTAATTAGTTATTAATTTTTATTAATTGATTAATTGATCATTATATAATTTAATTGTAATTAAGTTATAATTTATTTTAATTAATTGGTATTGATAATTATATTATTGTTAATTAATTAATAATTGGTAATTAATTTTTATTAATTGGTTAATTGATCATTATGTTAAGTGTATTATTTTATTATTGGAGTGTGTTGTGCGTTTATAGGGGAATACTTTTGGAAGTAATTGAAATCTAATTAAGTAATTATTACATGTATTTTTGGGTATTGATAATTAATTTATTGGACATTAATTATTAATTGGTAATTTTTTTATTAGAATATTTTGGTTCTAAAAATTAATTTATTGTTGTTTTATCATCAATTGGCAATTAAATATTATTAAATATTATTTATTGATAAATTTAATTAATATATTAAGAAGTAATTATTATTTTTGGTATAAAAAAGCATTTAATTGTTCAATATTCGTTAATTGGTAATTAAGTTTTAATAATGTATATGTTTTTTGTTATTACAAATATTTTATTGTTCAATATTTATTATTTAGTAATTAATATTTATTAATTATTATTTATTGGTATTTATTATTAATTTATTGTTAATACATTTTCTATTGGTAATTATGTTTTTAATAATTATTTATTGGTATTGGTAAATAGTTTACAGTTATTTAATAATTCATTAATTATTTAAAAAAATTATTTTATTTATAAGTATGTTATTTGTAACTTCTACGCTATCCAACACTTTCCCTACTGTTGCACTCTCTGGAGTTGGAATAGTAATTTTTACCCCTACGCTATCCAACACTTTCCCTACTGTTGCACTCACTGGAGTGGGAATAGTAATTTTTACCCTCACGCTATCCAACGCTTTCCCTACTGTTGCACTCCCTGGAGTGGGAATAGTAATTTCTACCCCTACGCTATCCAACACTTTCCCTACTGTTGCACTCTCTGGAGTTGGAATAGTAATTTTTACCCCTACGCTATCCAACACTTTCCCTACTGTTGCACTAATTTTTATTAATTGATTAATTGATCATTATGTTAAGTGTATTATTTTATTATTGGAGTGTGTTGTGCGTTTATAGGGGAATACTTTTGGAAGTAATTGAAATCTAATTAAGTAATTATTACATGTATTTTTGGGTATTGATAATTAATTTATTGGACATTAATTATTAATTGGTAATTTTTTTAATTAGAATATTTTGGTTCTAAAAATTAATTTATTGTTGTTTTATCATCAATTGGCAATTAAATATTATTAAATATTATTTATTGATAAATTTAATTAATATATTAAGAAGTAATTATTATTTTTGGTATAAAAAAGCATTTAATTGTTCAATATTAGTTAATTGGTAATTAAGTTTTAATAATGTATATGTTTTTTGTTATTACAAATATTTTATTGTTCAATATTTATTATTTAGTAATTAATATTTATTAATTATTATTTATTGGTATTTATTATTAATTTATTGTTAATACATTTTCTATTGGTACTTATGTTTTTAATAATTATTTATTGGTATTGGTAAATAGTTTACAGTTATTTAATAATTCATTAATTATTTAAAAAAATTATTTTATTTATAAGTATGTTATTTGTAACTTCTACGCTATCCAACACTTTCCCTACTGTTGCACTCTCTGGAGTTGGAATAGTAATTTTTACCCCTACGCTATCCAACACTTTCCCTACTGTTGCACTCACTGGAGTGGGAATAGTAATTTTTACCCTCACGCTATCCAACGCTTTCCCTACTGTTGCACTCCCTGGAGTGGGAATAGTAATTTCTACCCCTACGCTATCCAACACTTTCCCTACTGTTGCACTCTCTGGAGTTGGAATAGTAATTTTTACCCCTACGCTATCCAACACTTTCCCTACTGTTGCACTCACTGGAGTGGGAATATTCATTTTTACCCTCCCGCTATCCAACGCTTTCCCTACTGTTGCACTCCCTGGAGTGGGAATAGTAATTTTTACCCCTACGCTATCCAACACTTTCCCTACTGTTGCACTCACTGGAGTGGGAATAGTAATTTTTACCCTTACGCTATCCAACGCTTTCCCTACGGTTGCACTCACTGCAGTGGGAATATTAATTTTTACCCTCTCGCTATCCAAAGTTTTCCCTACTGTTGCGCTACCTGGAGTGGGAATAGTAATTTTTACCCATACGCTATCCAATACTTTCTCTACTGTTGCACTCTCTAGAGTGGGAATAGTAATTTTAACCTCTACGCTATCCAACATTTTTCTTACTGTTGTTTTTTGGGAGTTGAAATAGTAGTTTTATTCCCTCCGCTATTTAATATTTTTGTATTATTTTAGTTAATGTAGTATATAATTAATTTTAAAAATATTAAAAGTAATTTTTATTTTATTTGTTATACATAATTATTTAATTTTTATTTATGTTATTGTTTTATGTGTATAGATGTATTTGTAATTTATAATATTTTTTATTAATTTATAATTTATTAAAATAATTATTAAAACTCATTATAAAGTAAGTATATATATTATATATTATATGTATATGTTTAATCAATGTTTTATTAAATTATATATATTACTTATTAATTTTAAACATTATAAAATATTTTTAACTATGTTTCATTTATTTATAAGTATTATTTAGTTTATTTTACATATTTTTTTTTAAAAAAAAACCCGATATTTTTGATAACGATATTTTTGACATCGATATTTTTTTTCTCGATATTTTTGTACTTACCATGTTGTAGATAGGATATCGATATTGTTGACATCGATATTCTTGCTCCGATATTTTTGTAGGTCGATTTTTTGACCTTCGATATTTTGTCAGTGATCCGGCAGTATGGGAGGAGAGGACAGGGCGTTTGGACACGGATGGGTGTTGGACTGACTTGTCTGGGAAGCAGAGATGGTTGCTGCCGAACGCCTATGTGCTCCCTGTTCTTACTATGGCCCACGGCCCAGCACACATTAGTGCCAAAGGAATATGTAAGCTACTGGACCCAGTATGGCGAAACGATAATATCCCTAAGGTAGCCACACACCTAGTGAAACACTGCATCATTTGCCTGAAACATAATCCTGGGAAAGGTACACCTACACCCGCAGGTAATTTTGCACCGCCTTCCTTCCCTTTCGAGGTTCTCCAGATGGATTTAATCTAAATGGAACGAGTTAACAATTTGAAGTATGTGCTGGTAGTGATTTGTGCATTCAGTAAATGGATTGAGGCTTACCCCACTAAGGAGAATACGGCTATGGCAACGGCGAAGGCTCTCTTACAAGAGTTCTTCCTGTGCTATGGATTACCACGTGTGATCTGGAGTGACAACAAAAGTCACTTCAATTCAAAAGTCATTGAATTGGTGTGTAAAGGCTTGCATATTAGACAGAAGTTTCATGCAGCGAACCACCCCCAGTCAGCAGGCTTGGTTGAGAAGTACAATGGTACTCTCAAATTGAAGTTAGCGAAGATTCAAGAAAGCACAGGATTGCGATGGCCCGATGCTCTACCTTTGGCTTTGTTATCTACCAGAGCAACAGCGCATTCTAGAACAGGGTTGTCCCCATACGAGGTGGACTTTGGGCGCCCCGCCAACGTCTGGGGCGTCCCAAGACCCAAGCGCTTTTCCGAGATAGAGTACCGCCTACTTGTGGACTATCTGTATGAGTTAACTAAAGATCTTTGTTCTGTCCACCAACAGATTCATGCCATGCTGCAACCAGTACCAGAGGGGCCCGGGCATCAGCTACAGCCCCGGGATTTCGTGCTCGTGAAGAATTTTCAGCGAAAGTGCTGCCTGGAGCCTCGATGCAAGGGGCCACTCATGGTCCTGCTCGCCACCCGCACCGCCGTAAAGCTTGAAGGCCGGAAGCACTGGGTACACGGATCGCACGTTAAGAGGATCCCTCTCCCACTTCCGTATGACCAGTGGGTCCTCGACGGCATTGCTGACCAGGAAGGGGAGCGAGTGCCCTGTTTCGTTCCCTTCTCTGACGCCCGACTGAGGTGGGCGCAGGCAGATGAAGAATGTGATGAGGCCTTGCTTGAGGCAGTCCCCCCAGAGATAAGGGCCGCCCTGGATGCTCCCGCTTCTGGTGCACAGACACCTGAGTCTCAATCCCCTGCTGAGCCTGAATTTCTTCCCCTTTTTGTTGATGAAGAAGTGCCTGGGGTTGCCAGGTACAACCTGCGGCCCCGACGGAAGGACAGTGCGCCAGTAGGGCAGTCCAGGAGCTAGGGAAGGACTCGAGCTTAGGGCGTAGGTGCTATGCCTAAGGTGCCTGCTTTAGATTAGAGTGAGCTACACTGGTGCACTGCCCTTGACGCTGGACAGGATTAGCTGAGGTTGTCTTCCAAGGAGGGAGGGTGCCCTATCCTGCAAGAAGAGGATTTGTCTTCCAGCAAGGGCTGCGATTGCGCAGCTCCCCCATGGGAGTGCCTCATAGCACCGTCGTTGATGAACAATAGGAGTCTACCAGTGAGGCTCTGAAGGACACTGGGTGATTTGTACCCCTCTGGTCGGTTGTATTTTTGTGGCTCCAATTCCAAAAGTTTCTTTCTATGTATCCATTTGGCCGCGCAATTATGAAGGAGGAACAGCCTCTGGTGGCCCCACCATTACAGCAGAACGGTCCTGTGTGGTCTAGTTGGTCTCCTGGGAGTAGGGTGGTAGTGGTCCTTCTGAGCGTAACGATAACACTATTTTAGGGTGGTGTGGTATTTAGAAGAACAGCATCCTGTACACACCTTGATAGGGACTACCCCGGCCCCACCTGAGCATTTGTTTATTACACTGGCCCCGCATAAAGAGAGACACAGACAGACCTATATCGAGAACGCGTTTTTGCAGATGCTTCATCAGGTACACGGTACCACTAATGCCACCAATTGTTGGGTGTGTGGGTTACTTCCCTCCGTTATGCACAAGAACGATCTACTGGTGTCATTGCCCCTGTCATACTTGGGTAGCTGTGAGGCATGGTTCCAATTGCTTTCTATGGTGTACATGCACTATCATCCTGACGCAATGAATATGGTACAGTCTGATTACGAAGCATTAATGGAGTATATAGTGGTACACCAAGGATGGAAAGGAGGGTACCCTACATCCAGGAGCTTGTATGAATATTTTTGAGGATAATAAGAATGTCACCTGGTTACAAAATGAAATACTGGATTTTCAAGGATTTAACGTTACTGAATATTTTAAATGTTTCCAGGAATGAAATATAACTGAAGACAAAGCCATGCCCGTCCCTGTGATCAATACAGCAGCTAGTTTCTGTGTTGAAGGTACAGGGACCATTCCAGTAGGTCAGAGCAGTTGTAACTATACATACCGATTGAACACTACAAGTAGCCCGCCTTTGCTCACACCTCCAATGTATACTTTGTTTGTGGGGAACAGGCTTATACATGGCTTCCCAGGGGATGTTCTGGCCGGTGTTATGTCTCTTTTCTTTTGCCCCCTGTTTATATTGCACCATCTAATTATCACAAGGATCATAGGCTACAGCGTAGGGATCTATATTTGCATCGGGCCAAGAGAGTTGTCAATCCAGAAGATATAGATCAAACAAATACTTCCCTACAGCAATTTACTGACATCATGAAGGGCATTCTGCTGTTCTGGGGCCCCATGTTCAATAGCCGTAATATCCGTCGCCTTGCTAGATAGTTGAGGGAGTTATTAACACTACTGCAGGTATATTGACTAATATTACAGTCGAGCTTTAGGCTACGAGACTTGTTGCTCTTAAAAACCGGATGGTTTTAGACGTCATCCTTGCTGATAGGGGCGGAGCCTGCCGCGTCATCGGCAGCAGTTGTTGTGTTTACATTCTTGATAATGCCCCTAATGTATACTCCGCCATACAGAAATTACACAGGCTTGCTTCAGATATCCATCGGGATAATGGATCATGGTCCCTCACAGGGTGGTTCTGGGTGCTGACATCATGGGGTTGGAAGATACTACTTGCCCTCATAGTTATCGCAGGTGTCATCTTCACATGTTGCCTATGTAGTAATTGCCTTCCAGCAAGTTGCACCTATTGTGTGAGCAAGCTCACCCCTACCCCTAAACTGCCAGGACGTGATACTAAGGTCTCTACTATGATGATGCAGGATATCCAGGATATGATGCTTATTGACGAAGGTATTTTTGAATTCTAAGTAGATTTTGATACTCATGTGCTGCTTTATTCTCCCTTGTAACTTGACTGACTATGCATTTTCTCCCTTCCCACTTACAGTTGTAAAGACCTTACTGTACAGCCTCAATAAAGCATTTAGCCACCCATTCTAAAAGGAGGGTCTGTTAGGTTTGAAAATCCCATTCCTGCTATGCACTCGTATCATGCCACATTAGGTTAGCAGTGTGTAGCTAAATAGATGTTGTTTGTATTCATGTTATGCAGCCCACTGAGTTATCCCTGCAACGTGCAAGCTTTAGTTAGCAAGTGTGACTCCATTTTGTATTTCGTAATCCCTATTAGGCTGTGTCTGAACTAGGCCTCATTATTATTATTGCTTGGCTCAGCAGAACACTGTATTTAGTTATTATTTTTCTTTCCTGATCAAGGCTGCTTCCCAACTTACTAATGAATAGGCCATTCTGCCCTCGCATGCCTATCCGAGTGTGTAGTTCTGCTCCCACGTATTGGAGACGCTGAGAGTCAGCGCGGTAACCTTGAGTTGCCGATAGCATGTACCCATCTGGCAGGTGGTAGCCCATCCTTCTGTGCCTTCTTTGTTCATGTTCGGCCTAAGCCAGTAACTTTCCACTGTGGGCATGGTTGGGGGGTTCTTGGAGGAATGATCATGCATCGCAGGCCGTTGGGGAGCCAGTCCCCTCGGCAGACATCTTAGGGTACAGGTCAGAGTGGACTCCTCTGTAGAGTATTGCTAATAAATGCTTGTTTGTATTCTCTACTGTCTGACCGACTCTTCATTACTTGGGAAGGCATAGCAGGTGGTTGTAAATAACCCGGGTGACTCCTAAGGGCCACTTCCTTCACCACGCCACGTTTTGTGTTTTGAGTGCCTGTCCTAGAGGCAGGCTTGAGCCCTGAAATGCTTCTTTCTCTCCCTTATGTATTTATGATGAGTCCTTTCAACTGCACAGCAGTCCTTCTGCCTGGCAGAGTATCCACAGGTCCAAAGTGTACCGAGCTGGTAATGTCAGGGGTCCAGTACTTATACACAGTTGTGCCTTTGAAGTAAGGGAGACTTTAGAGAGAGGCTTTGAAGTGCGCAGAGTCCTTGCTCTTCCTGCCCTGGCTCCAGACTCACTGCAGGGGGTATGCAGCCCTTTGTGTAGAGATAGGACACGGCCTATTCAGGTGTAATTCTCCACTCTTCCCTTTCCCCCTGCCCAAGATGGCTCATTAGGATGTGGATTGCCCATCAGTCACACATAAACTCCCTTTGAGTGTGGCTGTCTAGAGGTAATGCTCAAGGCCCACCTGTCACCCCTCCCAGACATGTATTAAGAGACAGGTAGAAAGCACCAAATGGCTAAAGTAAGAAATTGCCAATTTTCTAAAAGTGGCATTTCCATAATTACAATTTAAAATCTAACTTCACCATAAGTTGATATTTTAATTTGTGATTCCAGAGACACCAAACTTGGGGTCCCATCTCTTCCCCATTATAAATTACACGTATAAGATGTAATCAGGTAATTCCAAGGTTAACCTATGGGAGGGATGTCCTTGCACTAGTGAAAAATTAGTTTAAGAGTTTTTCACTACCAAGACATGTAAAACGTAGAAGTACATGTCCTACCTTTTGAGCACACTGCCCTTGGGCTGTTCAGGGCCTACCTTAAGGGTGACTTATAAGTAATGAAAAGGAAGGTTAGGGCCTGGTGATAGCATGGATAATTTACAAATAGTTTTACACTTAACTTACAAAAGAGAACTTCAACTCTGCGCCAACTCTGTCTCTCGGTCGACAGATTCTTGCTAGTGTTAGAATGGAGAGCAAATCAAAAATCCTCAACTTACAACAGTTTAAAGTCCAGTCAATGATTATAGGGTTGGTAAGTTTTATACATTTTTTTTCTCATTAAGAGATTAGTAATAATTTTGTCTTTTAGTCAGATTAATCAGATATATCTAGTTACAGAAATTTCTAGGAGAAATTTGGTTAGCAACAGCATGAAAAATAACAGCGTGTTCCATAAAGCTAACAGTCCCTATATTAATCTAAAGGACCTAACCTAGCATGAAACCCATTTTCCTTTTGGAAAAGAGCAAAGATTCGGAGCATCAGCAAATAGTTGCAAAGAGAGAGAACTCCTCATTAAGAGTAGTTCGGGAAAAATTGACGATCCCTGACAACTGCAGTAGCAACCATAAGTCCAAGTAAAAGGAAATGTAATCACAGCAGTAGCTGTGATTTAGGATAAGGAAGAAAGTCTCCTCATGAAGGGTAAGGAAACAAAGAAAATCACCATTAGGAGTAGCTCACTGCAATTCAGGCAAGCATAATGAAGTGCTAAGGGACATGGCAGGGTAGGAGTAACCCTGGGCATCCAATTCCGCTCCGCTCGCGGAATTTGCGGAATTTAGGCAATTTCGCGTTCCGCGGAGAACGCGGAATTGCCAACAATTCCGCGATCGGCGGCGTAGCGGAATTATTTTCTTGTCGCGCTTTAAAAATGCGTTCTAGCGCGCCCGATAGAGACTTACCGGGATTCCTGCATTCGCCGACGGGTTTTCCTATCCGTTCGCGTGCGCCACGAGATCTCGGTAGCCGGCGCGTTATCCCGCGAAAGTTTGCGATCGCGAACACGTCATTCGCCGCGCCATCGTGCACCGCGAGAGAGATTGCGACCGCGAACACGTCATTCGTGCGCGCCATCGGACATCCAGCCATATTTTTGTACAGCTCGCGATCCCGAACACGCAAAATTTTCAATCTGGAGAACAATAACATCGCAAGCAGCATAAAACCTTCTATAAATTGATGATTTGGATGAAAAAAAAACCTCAGATTGATATTTGGCTGTCCTTTTCGGTCAAATATTTTGGGGGGGAGAGGGAGGAAGTGCCACAGAGTCTCCTACTTCCTGTTCCTGTCCAGCAGGCTCCTCCCAGTGCTTTGTCCATCTCCTGTTCATTTTTCACTTGGATTTGAGCTGGAAGGATCACTCTTTGTGTCTGCTGCATCATTATCATTGGATTTGAGGATTTTGGGATTTGAGATTTTACAAGTAAGTTGGTGTTGTTTGATTGGGGCATTGCAGTTGCTGCAACTTCATTTTTGGTACTTTTCATCATTTTTAAAAATAAATCGTTGTGGGTAGCCAGTAGGTCCAGAGTTAGTCATGGGTCATGGATTGCTGTGTGATGTATTTATTAATTTCAAACATCATTTAGGGGGCATGGATGGCATTGGATTGAATTGGAAAATGTGTTTTTTTGGGTGTATTTCAGTTTTTGGGCTGTGTGTTAAATACATGCCTTAGTTGTGTGTGGTGTGCTGCAGGCCTTGTTTAGCCCTGTGTATTTTCGTTTTTGCATTTTATTGCATTACAGGCAAAGCAAAAGCAGGGTGGTTTACCATGCAGCCTTTGCCTGGCTATTATAGGCCTGTTTTCAGTACATTGTTTTCCAGGCCTCCTGCTTGTTGCTTGTGATTTGTGAGTGTCCATGTGGCTGGTAGCCATTTCTGGTGGGAGTTACAAGTGTGCTGCTTTTGCCATATACTAAGGCCTGCATGTGTTTCCCTTTGTGGCCTAGGCTTCTTGTTGTGGGCCTGGCCATGAGGCTGGCAGCCATTTTGAAGCCAGGCAGTGTGCTTTTTGCCATAGGCCTGCATTGTCTGTCTTCAGTTTCTTGTTGTTGTGGGCCTGGCCATGAGGCTGGTGGCCATTTTGAAGCCAGGCAGTGTGCTTTTTGCCATAGGCCTGCATTGTCTGTCTTCAGTTTCTTGTTGTTGTGGGCCTGGCCATGAGGCTGGCGGCCATTTTGAAGCCAGGGAGTGTGCTTTTTGCCATAGGCCTGCATTGTCTGTCTTCAGTTTCTTGTTGTTGTGGGCCTGGCCATGAGGCTGGCGGCCATTTTGAAGCCAGGCAGTGTGCTTTTTGCCATAGGCCTGCATTGTCTGTCTTCAGTTTCTTGTTGTTGTGGGCCTGGCCATGAGGTTGGCGGCCATTTTGAAGCCAGGCAGTGTGCTTTTTGCCATAGGCCTGCATTGTCTGTCTTCAGTTTCTTGTTGTTGTGGGCCTGGCCATGAGGCTGGCGGCCATTTTGAAGCCAGGCAGTGTGCTTTTTGCCATAGGCCTGCATTGTCTGTCTTCAGTTTCTTGTTGTTGTGGGCCTGGCCATGAGGCTGGCGGCCATTTTGAAGCCCGGTAGTGTGCTTTTATCCATAGGCCTGCAAGCTTGTAGCCTAGTCTGCCAACAGGCCTTTCATCCAGTGGGCCCAGAGGTAGTCAGGGGTGCATGAAACAACTGTTTCTGTGTGTTCTGTTGAATTTAGACATCATTTAGGGCACATGGATGGCATTGGATTGAATTGCAAAATGTGGATGTTTGGGTGTATTTCAGTTTTTTGGGGTGTGTTAAATACATGCCTTAGCTGTGTGTGGTGTGTTGCAGGCCTTGTTTAGCCCTGTGTATTTTCGTTTTTGCATTTTATTGCATTACAGGCAAAGCAGTGTGGTTTACCATGCAGCCTTTGCCTGGCTATCGTAGGCCTGTTTTCAGTACATTGTTTTCCAGGCCTCATGCTTGTTGCTTGTGATTTGTGAGTGTCCATGTAGCTGGTGGCCATTTCTGGTGGGAGTTATAAGTGTGCTGCTTTTGCCATTTAGGCCTGCATGGTTTTCCTCTTGGCTTACTGCTTGCATCCATCCCCTTTGCCAGCTGCAGCTCCCTGAATGATGTGATGAGCAAATACTTTAATGCCAAACAGGGTCCACTTCTATTACATTTGTATTTTGGTTGTTGTTCCTCTTCTTTCCTATCCTTCCTGACAGTGTACACAGTATACCATGAAAGCCCTTGTTGACAGTCTCACAAATGGCTACACTAATTTATATCTTTTATTTGTTTGTTTGTACTACTAGTAATTGAACCACAACAACAAATGCAACATTTCACTGATGTTCTTCTCCTGGCTTCTTTGCTTTTAGGTGCACAAAAAGACAGAGGAGGAGGTGTCATCATCACCATCACCCGTTGTACTGCCAGGCAGAAGTCCTGCTGCGCGTCACGTCCACGTGTGACCACAGACATCTCTGCAACTTGTACACCTGCGTCCTGCTGACATCTGAAGAAGATGGCCCCAAAGAAAGGTACCAGGTCCTCCAGTACCAAGAAAGTTGCCAGTGAGAAGAAGGGACAGAAGAAGGAAGTGGCACTTGCCAAGACTGGTGTGCCGGCCGATGTGTTTTTTGGTAAAAAAACTTACGCCTGCAGCAGCGGTGTCCAGCGGGGACCAAGCTGGGAGCAGCACCTCTGCATCAGTGGGCCCACCCCAGCAACCTAGGCCCAAGCCCATGACTGTGGCAGAGGTAGCCAGTCTACTAACGACCAGTGATGTTGAAATGTCATTATCGCAAAGTAGTACCCAATCCAAGCACTCGCAGGCATAAACTCAGCAGATAAGTGGGCAACCCCAGCCGCAACCCCAGCCGCAACCCCAGCCGCAGCCGGAACCGCAACCACAGCCGGAACCACAGCCGCAACCACAGCCGCAGCCGGAACCACAGCCGGAACCACAGCCCACAATAGTAGTTGTTCCACCTGAAGTAGGGGCAGTTCAGGAAATCGAGCTTTTTGCAGACGAAGAGGAGCAAGCCACTGTTCCAGAAGATCCATTGTCTTCCATACCCCCAGCAAGGAAAAGGAGGGTTAGTCCATCAACTTCTTCTTCAAGCCCCGCTTCTGATGATCTAGATGCCACTTGGAAGCCACCAGCTCAGCCTGAGAGTGATGCACGCCACAAGACAAGGCTAGTGAAAAGGAAGGTTCCAGAAAGCCTTACAGTTATGGAGGTAGATGTAGATGAGGGGGGTGATGATGATGAAGAGCAAGTCATCACGAACATCACTCCTGGGCCTGCGGAGATGGAGACCAACATTATTAGACTATCCCAAATCGCTGCGAGGGATGTAGCACGGATACCACCAACACAGGTAACGCCAACACGACCTCCAGCTTCCATATTTGCCTTTGCAAAGGCCCGGCAGGGACCTACATCCAGCTCAACCACCACCTCAGTAGGTGGTGGTAATGTAAGTGCACAGAGTCAAATTCCATGCACACCCTCCATTTCATCTGGTATTGAAAGTGGCACCTCCAGCAGCGCCAGAAAGTTCTCCTCCCCAGTTTGGGACTTCTTTTCGGTTAGCAGTAAGGAGGAGAACATTGCTATATGCTCAATTTGTCGGCAGGCTGTTAGGCGGGGTAAGCTTGGTACAAACTATGGTACCGGAGGACAAACAAGTTATCTCAAAAAACACCACACTATCAAGTGGGAGGCTCACCTACTTCACTTAGAAAAAAGTAAAACTGGACCCATTGCTGTTGTTGGGGATGAAGAAGTAGGGGAAGATATCATCGCGGTGGAAGGTCAACAAGAGGGAGACATTTCTAGCCCTACCCCCAGCAGTGTACTGGTAACGCCCACATCCTCAGCAACATCTGAGTGGCACCGTAGTAAGAGTCAACATGAGACACCAAGGCAACCGGGCACTGCAATGAGCAAAAGTGCAGCGTCGTTGAGCCTAGCTGGGTTCAAGAAGAAAGGTGCACCACAAAGGAAAATATTCCAGCCTACCATTGACAGCATGCTTAGGTCGGAGGGGCAGAACCAACGCAACCACCCAACGGCACGGTTGTACAATGCGAAGCTGGCTAAAATGTTAGCGCTGGACCTTCTCCCTTTTTCATTTGTGGAAGGGGTGGGTTTCCTTGAATTTGTGTCAGCCATCTGCCCTAAATGGAAGGTTCCCAGCCGGTCCTATTTCGCCCGAGTTGCTGTTCCAGCACTACATCACGATGTGCTGGAATTGGTTGGACAAGCTTTGCAGCAGAGTGCTGTTCCCAAAATCCACCTGACAACAGACATGTGGACCAGTTGCCAAGCCACTGATTACATGTGCATCACTGCACACTGGGTCTCTTTTGTGGGGGTTAGAGACAAGCTATCTGAAGTAGGTGCTGTTGACACAGCTGCAATTTTTAATGCTTCTCGGAAACATGCAACTGTAGCCATGTTCGCCATGGAGAAATCTCATACTGCTGAAAACATTTTGGAAGAGTTTAACAGCAAGGTCTTTGAATGGCTGCGCCCCAGAGGGCTTCACATTGGTTTTGTTGCCACGGATAATGGCAGTAATATACTTAAGGCCATGACGCTTGGTGAGTATTTCAGGGTCCCGTGTTTGGCGCACTGCATTAACATTATAGTTCAAGACTTTCTGAAAAAAGAACCCATAGTCAGCAACTTACTGACCACCTGCCGCAGAATATGCACGCATTTCAGCCATTCTTTTAAAGCCCGGAAGCAGCTGAGGATCATTCAACGTGACTATAGAATGACAGTCAAAGCACTCATCCAGGAGGTGGCAACACGTTGGAACTCAACGTATTACATGCTTGACCGTCTGTTTGAGCAGTACAGACCAATCAATGAATATGTCATGCGAAGGGCGGATGCTACTGTGAAAGGCATGACCCTTCAGATGGATCAATGGTGCCTAGTTAAATCTCTTACAGAGATGCTTCTTCCTTTCGAGGTCTTCACACGTGAAGTCAGCAAGGAGGACTGTACTATGGGCCAAGCTATCCCATTGTTGCACATGCTAGAGCAACAGCTGAAGGGGGTGTGTGAAGCGTACATAGGTGTGGAGTAAAAAAAAGAAGCATATGAGTTGGTGGAGAGCTTATCATGTCGCTTAAGTGAAAATGCAAGGGTGCAAAATAAGATTCTGTCACAACAACTTTACATTTGTGCCACAATTCTGGATCCACAGTACAAATCGGCACTGCACAGTAAGACATTACTCCCTTTTTCAGAAGTGGATGTTGCCCGGTACAAAACTTGGATAGCTGAGGCAGCCAGTACATTGGAAAATGAACGGCTGGTAATTAAAGGCCTCAAACCCACGTCAAGTACTGCAGCAGGGCATCTGGCGTCAAGTTCAACTTCAGAGCCTGTGGGCAGTGCATTTGGTTCACAGCTGTCACCAACACTATCGACAACAGCAAGAACCGGATCATCAGCCCCAGTACAAACGGCACAGGATTGGTATTTACAGCAAGGACTTGCTAGGTCCAGTGCTGATGCAAAGACAAAAGAGGCCGCACTAAGTTTAGCACCCCTGAACATTGACCGAATGGTCCAGGCCTACCTGGATGACCCAACAGAGGTCTACATTGATCAAAACCCATTGCGGTATTGGTATGGCAAAAGGGGCCAATGGCCAGTGCTCAGCAGGCTGGCGATAAACTATCTGGCTTGCCCTATCGCAAGTGTCTCTTCTGAACGTGTTTTCAGTGCTGCTGGTTCCATTGTAACAGTGAAAAGGACCAGTCTCTCACCCAAAAACGTGGAGAGGTTAACCGTGATCAAAATGAATCAGCAATTTATACCACCGAATTACACAATACATGAATCAACGCAGGAAGATGAGGACAGCAGCTCAGGTGACGAAAGTAGCGTGTTGGATGCTGATTACCTACTTCTGGTTGAACCTCCAGAGTTTGAGGACGAGCTATACTTCCCTGACAACTAGGCTTCCACTTCTTACTGTGGTTCTCCCTTATTTACTTCTATTTGTGTGTCTGTCTGTTTGGAAACTTCAAATCACAACAAATCCATCACCACCGTCTTCGTATTTTATTGCCTTATATGAGTTTCAGCTCTCTGCATTTCAGTCCACTCCTCCAAGTCCTGCTCCTCCATCCTCCTGAATCGACCTAAATCTATTGCCCTCAAGCCAGATGATGATTTGATGTAGCATAATCGAAGAAAAACTAAAATCTTGCCTCATTGAGTCTCTCCAAAAGAAGTGGAACATGATGATGACTACTATAGCTATCCTCCTTTCCGAGCCGATACAGACTGCCCATTAACTGAAGATGAGAAGGAACAGGTAATGAATGATGACATGCATTGGACGCTGACTGAGTGATTTGTGTTGTTGTTGTTTGTAGTGCATGAAGGTAATTCATTGTGTACTATTATCTAATCTACACACTAAAAGTAACTCAATGCAATGTTTGTTTCCATTCTTGTTTTTCAATAACAATTTTCTACTTCTACTGCAGGCCGATCCATTGCATTTTGAATATGGAAAGGGGACTCAATCTGTACACTACTGCACACTGAGTTGGACAACACACCATGATGATGACCACAGTGACATTATCTCTTCGCAGTCACTCAATACGATCCGAGATGATTGATGGAATAACTCAGTGCGTTTCATGAGTGCATTAAAAGGTAACCAAGTCAACAACAACCACTGCAGACCTACATGTCTGTGTAGTGGTGGAGTCGAGTGTGGTGGTATGACTGACAGCGGGGCATTGATTTAGTCACTTAATTTGTAAAATGCTATGTTGCTGTATATCTGCTTTGTCTGCCTCTGTAAAAAAAGGTACGCTAAATGGAGGATGTGTCTCGGGTGCCGTGGGCCTGCTCTGTCCTGTTGTTGTTGGAGGTTAGTGCTGAAAACAGACTAGAGTAGACATGATGTATCCAAATCCATGCCGCCTCTGAAAGTGTTCTTGTTGCACTCCACCGTAATTTAGGCATTATTTTTCTACTTGATTTTTCAATATCCCTTTTGTTTTCCCATCTGCAATTACAGGCCGGCCCTTAACCTGTGCTACACTGGGAAAAACAACTCTCACTTACCTTACCAATGAATCTACATCTGCCAGGCAGGCAGTGGCATCACCCAAGATTGATGGCCGGAGCGTCCATGGAAGGGAGGACCAAGACGAATGCCGAGATGCAACTCCCCATTTTGACCAGGATAACATACAGTAACAGTATCAACTTTCATCATCTTTTAAATTTGATTCATTTTTTGTCTTCAATCATTACTACTGTGTGTTGTTGTTGTTATGTTTGCTCTCTGCTTATAATTCAATTTATCCCTACAGCAATTTTTAACTTTTCTTTGCTATCTTTAAGCCCGGGCCGGTCCAACAGAACAGAAACTGTATGTAATTCGGGTCTCTCTGAGGGCAGACAGGCAAGGCAAATTGCATAATATTCTGCTGCCCTGTACTGTCTAATTGTCTAGTAGTAGTAGTTAGTAAGTACTATCATTAACCATCAAGTTATCATCATCATGCATGCATTTCCTTTTTCTCCCTTAACTGATTTATGGATATGGTTGTCTGCCAAGATTGTGTTTTGTTGTTGTCCATGCGTACTGTTTTTCTTTGTCAAACCTTTCCCAAAACCCCCTTCCCAACCATTCATCAAACCCTAACCCTCTTCCCCCGGGCTGTGTGACTTATTGAGGTGTGACTAAATTAAATGTACACCAATAATTTATCACACGCTTGCTGGGGCGGATGTGGCTAAAGCAACAAAAATGCTTTTTCAAGGCAGGGCGCGGATCTTCTTCTGCTTGCCCACCCTCCTATGAGCAGTATATTTGCGATTTTTTTTTTTTTTACCAAAGGAACCTAATCCATCAGCATTAATTGCCGGCATAGATTGGATTTGTTGTCGTCCTCCGAAACAGCACTAACGGTTACGCTTGTGTCGAGTCACGGTGTACTGTAGGCCTAGTCGAGTGACTCGACACAGCTAGAGTTTGTAACTCTATGTACTAGGCTATCCCCGCAACCATTATGTTTCCTTGTATTTTGGCATATTATTGTTTGGCAGTAAGTTCCGTACTGTACTTCGTTCTACTACTCCTCCCACAGTCTCTCTCAGGCAACTGACTGTCTCATTTTCTTTTATTTGCAAGTGCTACTGCCAGGGTCTACTACTACTACCACCACAACCATGGCATGTTGGGAAAGAAAACCATCATCACCATGCAGCCATCGCCGTGCCCAAGTTAAACATCAAGCACAGGTAAGAGAAGAAGTTTGGGGGAGGCATAATTAATAACGGAATTTTTTCATTAATTCTATTTCATACACCCCTTTGAGTCCAGTTGCAGAATGCATAGATTAGGAGGAGAGACTGACAGTACTAGTAGGACAAGTCCCTCAGTGAGGGGTACCGCATCTGTCTGTTTGTGTCTTAGTAACTCAGCCAATTATTTAAATCAAACACTGGCTGTGGCACTGCACCAGCAAGGAAACCGTGTGACGTAAAACAGTAACCCCACCCACAAAACATTAACCACATCGTATATAAAGTCTAAATATGTAATTTAATACCCTAACAAAAATAAACTATGTAAAAAAATCCCACAACACCTGACCCACCCTTCTCCCTAACCCCAACCAATGTTCATGTCCCGGAACGAAAAAGTCCAACAAATGTCCAAAAGTCCAAAACCCAACGCCCGATTCCCACCCACCAAAATAAGCTATAAAAAAGGGGCAATAAATAAACGGGGTCTCAGCGGGCTCGCCTCTCCAGGACACGGATGCGCTCCTCTAGGCGGGCCACGCGGTGCTTCAGCGTGCGGCAGTTGCATCCACAGGGGGGGGCGGCAGCAGTGCTTCTTGCTGTGTGGCGGCGGGCGTCTGCCAGGCGGTGGCGCCGTAACACTGTAGGGGGGTGTCTGGGGCCCAGGGCATTGGAGGAGGCTGCAGCTGCTGCCGCCTCCTCCTCCTCCTCCTCCTCCTCTAGAAGAACCAGCCGCTGGTATTCGGCCTGTATGGCCTCCAGCTTCCGGCGCCAGGCCTTGGCTGCCAACTCCTTCCTGTCGACTTTACCTTTGGAAGGAGTAGCTATATCAAGAAGAAAAAACAAGATTATTGTAAAATATACTCTTAGCAAAGCAGTCAGACAAATTCATTCTACACATAGTGGCACAGTAGCACTAGCAAGCACAGTACGTAACATTTGTGGTATGTATCTATCCTCCCACTACCTCGGCCTCGAACATTTGTGGGAGTTTCAGGCATTTCACCACCCATGCATCTGATTCATATCACACACCTATGCATGCATCCCACGTATCCTTCTCTGCCAGTCATAAATATAAAATCTCGCCCGTCCTTCCTCCTTCCACCCTTCTTTCCCTTTTCGTTCAACCCATCCATCAAGGTCATCTGATCAGACTTTTAGTCTTCTCCATAAAAATTTCACAGCTCAGTTGAAGTCCGATAGAAGAGGCCATTGGTTACTCTCAGTACACTCCCGTCGCTAATGCTATTGCTAATGCTAAGTAAAGGGTGTCTTCTTCAACCGTTCACAACAACTTCTTACTTAAGTCTCAACAGTACAGTATACATTACACCCTTGCAGCGAGTGTAATGTCAATAAGTAAGGATTAGGAATATAACTTACCACCGCCTGCCACTGCTGCTGGCTCACCCCCTGCAGCTCCTCCAACTGTCGCATCGCCTGCACCCTCAGCGGCCGCGTCACCTTCGCCGCTGGCCCCGGTACTGGTGGTCGGTAGTACGCCTAGAAAAACATTACACATTTTTCAGATGCCATATACACCTCCCCTATTTTTCACTAGCAAGAATGAAAAAAAAGTTAATACATACATAATACATATACAACATACATCACTAGTATAAATCAGGCAGTAGAGTAGACACTAGTAGTGTTATATGGTCCCTAGGGTCATTCTAGTCTTTGCTAAGTTACCCCGAGCCATGCAACCATTTTAGCTCTGTCTTTTATTTTTGCGCAAGTTACCTCGCAGCTTGTTGTGAAAGACGCCTTTGAGCCCACATGAGCTCATACTGCTACTGTCTGAGCGCTGCGTACAAGGTCGAAAAACAAGCGACTTTGTTATGGACTTCTGGTGTTAGTCCATATTGCTTATCCATAAAAAAAACAGCACTTTTTGGCACGACTGAGAAATGCTTGCTCTATACTAACGCGCACCATTTTTCTCATTACAGACGGAAGATTCCCTTATACGAAGAACCAGAGCTTTGCAGAGCTTATGATGTAACCAGTACTAGGTTCTTCTAAGGTGAGGGCTTCCCAGAATTCTCACATCTCCATTTATAATTTTATATAAACTAGATTCCTACCAAGGGGAGGGTGGTTCTTCCACCACTGTTCAGTTATCATGATCTCGCCTTTTGGCTTCTATGGACTTGTAGTTGTAAGTAACTTGTAAGTCTAACTAAGTGTAACAATGTTTATTGTTTTAATCTTATGCATTTTGCTGTTGCTGCTGCATTATACAACGTACAGAGCTTGTCAGTTGGAAATTAAAATAAACCTTTTGAACTTACATAGACTCGGTGGTATTTGGTGTGGACTTACACGAGAGAGTGAGCAAAAGGGTGTGCATTGCTTCCGCAACAGAGGTTGGGAGTGTTATGTTGTCTGGGTTGTCTACTCATTGGGTATTTTGGGGGCGGGGGGCGTTTCGGAGTAATGAGACACTATAACTAGTCGGTCAGGGGATTGTGGTGGCTTCTGATTGAGGTGTGAGGAAGGTCCAACCTCCCATCACCAACGTCCTATTTTCTTGTGCAAAGTTCTGTATGTGCAGAATCCCTACAACAGTAGTAGTATGTCCTATCCTATCTAAAATTCTAAAATGTGGTTGGGCATTTTCTTGGTGGGAATTGTCGAAAAGCCTCAAGAATAAGAAGACTAGAAGTAGTAGAAGAGGACAACCCAAAGGACTGGACTCAATGGCTATAGCTATTGGTGAATATGAGTTTTATTTAACATATTTTAAATAAAGAGTGGGCAACTGGGCAAGCTTAGCTACAAACAAACAACGAAAAAAGGGTCCGAGGGAAATTTATAGACCTTAAACGGATTAAATCCCCTATTCCATTAATCACAAAAACATCCATATAATCCGTGGTCTCTTCTGCTAACTGTTTATCCCAATATATGAATCATTAATATAGAGTACTGTGCTCAATATTTTAAACTTGAGTGTCACTAAAAAGAATATAGATAGTTATAAGATGAAATAACCCTTCAGGATTATTGGAATCCCATCACACACCGAAGTGAGCATTTATCATCATTTGGGTTCCCAGCCAACCTTCCATCTATCCTCTTGATCATCGAGGAATACTGGATAGATTGTCTCCTTTCTTAGGTCTTTCAGAAGAAAATGAGAACATAAAGAAGGTTAGAGATTGTATCTGACCCCCAGAATAATCTCCAGTAGAAAGAGTGCAGTGCAAGAAATAGAGTACGTGATTAAAATAGGATTTGCAAAAGAAAAAGAACTTGATCTTCACACCAATATCTAATGCAATCCTAATTAAAACCAGTGAAAAAGAGGGGGAATATTATAGCAGTTCAAACAAATTACTGCTTCAAAATGGTCGACATGTTTCAGCCAATTGGACATCCGGTCCACGGCTTTCTTCAGGAACTCACCATAAATTTATTTTCTACTGCATTGCTCCAAAAAGTGAGAAAATGAAAACATAGTTTATACATACATACAGGTTGGATTTGATACAACCTCTGATATCTTATACTGATCCTCTGTATCTACCAGATGTGTAAGACATCTGTAAAGCACAAAGGATAACATTAGTAGTGACAACATAATCAAATAATTCACATCACTAAGTCAGCTCATAGATCAAAAAATATATATATATCTAATATATAGACACAAATTCTCACCCGTAGAATACGAGGACTTGGCCTCACCTCACCCGGCACCAACTCCAGTCAGAGAGGCCCCACTCTAGTCAAGCTTAGCTACAGACAGACTAATAGTAGTAGTACAGAGAGTCATAGCAGACGCAGTTAGAGGCAGGGATAACAAGAATTTAGAAACAGATAGTATAGAGCAAAGAAGAATTTGTAAAAATTCGAATTAGGATACCGAAATAATAGTTCGGAAAAAATAAGGTGCAGGAAAAGTTTGGGAAATATAATTATTAATATTAACCACTGGAGGACTTACTGGGGCCAGCAGCAGAGCCCTCGATAGAGGAGCGGTCCTGTCCCTGGGAGGCATCTTGTAGATCTTCTTGGCCCACCGCCTGCGACCCCGTCTTCTTGCCCCTGGGTGCTGCTGATCATGTAAGATTTCATAAAGAAAGAGACAAAAATTAAAGTTTGGTGTGAAATAAATAAAATATTTTAAAATACGCACCAAAAACATTTTTGGTAACAAAAATTGCCATAAAATTGACCTATCTGATCGACTGGTAGTATTGCGAGATTCACGGACCGTCTAGCAAGCCTAACTACCACCTGACCTAGCCCACCTATTCCAATCCAGACTGGCCAATTGTTCAGTAAGTCTGCATTTCCATTTATTTTAGTCCTCAAAAATGCATAGATGGAGGACACATGCATACATTTTTGCATACACCAAATTGTTGGCTGGTTGCTGCTGATGTTCTGCTAGTGATGATATAAGCCTATTAACACTCAGTAAACAAACTACAAAAGGTTCTGCTAAGGACTGGGGTAAGCAGCACTCAGCAGCACGTGACGTGACAGAGGATGCGTCATGCACACCACTTACAAATTACCAACTAATAAGTAACTAAACCTATCAATCCACCACTATCCCTTCTTAGTGGCAGGAGGACAAAGGAAGGACTACTCTCTCTAGCATTACGTCACTTAAGTTCTCTAAAGTAAACTCTTACATAATCATCAGGCCAAGCGAGCGCAAAGTTGCAAACAAGTAAGATTAGTAGCGCCGAGCGTCTGTGTCATAACAATCACAGATTTTTAAACGTAATTTACCTGCAATGTAAGCAGCAGCATTCTTGCTGGTCGAAAAAAAAAATATTCGCAATATATAACACAGAGCAGAAGAACACAAAGTAGTAATATTAAATAGCTACTCACCAAGCCCCGGGACCTCCACTCCTAGCAGGTCCAGCAGGTCCTGCTCCCGGTCCAGAATATCGGACCACCGGTGCGTCAGCTGATTATTGGTGCGCCGGACACCAGAGCAGCGAAACACTGCCCGCCGCACCTTGCCCCACCGCTGCCGACGCTCCCGGAGCCCGTACCCGGACCCAGGCCTGCCGCCTGCTGCCAGGGTTAAGGGGAGGTGGCGCTGAACAAAAAAACCAGTGCGGCCACCTCCGCCTCATTGAATAAGGCCCGTGCCTGCACCCCTCTTTGGCGCCGCCTTCCGCAAGGAAGGCGGTCGCGGGTCTGGCTCCGACTTCGAGCCCTGTGGCTGTGGCCCTTTGCCATGGTTCTGGGTAGGCGGGGACGGAAAAGAAAAGGTAGGAATTAAAAAAAGTAAGTAAAAGAAATGAAAAAGCAGGTAATAGAAAAAGTGTGAAAAAGTAGTTAAAAACACACAAAAAGTAGAAAAAAACTCAAAATATAGAATCAGGAAAATAGAGAGATAGATAATAAATAAAAAAGACCCAAAAAAAGTTTACA
Source organism: Calotriton arnoldi (assembly GCA_963921515.1). NCBI lineage: Eukaryota > Metazoa > Chordata > Amphibia > Caudata > Salamandridae > Calotriton > Calotriton arnoldi. The sequence goes on from CAWUFW010020121.1 coordinate 107,523, forward strand.
GAAAGAAAGGATTGAAAAGATAGAGGGAGGATTGAAAAGCAGGCCCAGAACCATAGCAATAGAGTGAAAAACAAGATGGCCGCGCCCATTGCGACCGCATGGGCAAGTTTGCGCGATATTTCCCCCCCGAGCATGCAAAAAGCGTCGCGAACACGTAATGCGCGTTCCCGAACAGGAAACCCTTATCGCGAATGGGCGGGAGCATGCAATACGCGACCCGGAACTGGAAATAAGCATCGCGAGCGGGCGGGAGCATGCAATACGCGACCCGGAACAGTAAATACCATCGCGAGCGGGCGGGACAAGTGAAAACAAGATGGCCGCGCCCGTTAGCGACCGCATGGGCAAGTTAGCGATATATTTCCCCGCGAGCACGCAAAAACACATCGCGAACGGACGGGACCAGCAATTCCGCGATTTCGCGGAATTTCCGCGTGCTCGTGGAATTTTTTTGCAATTTCGCGGAGATTTGCGTAACGCGACTACGCAAATTCCGCCCACCCTTAGGTAGGAGTGCATACAAAGCATGCATCGATCAATCAAATATTGGATTGAATAGAATAGCATAGCATTGCCTCTCTAACTAGAAACACATATTACATAAAAGCATTGACATATGTTGCTAAAACAGGTGCTTGAGTCATCTTGAATCAATGAAGAAGGATCGTCTGATGGTCCGTTGCTTTTCCTCTTGGTTTCCATGGAAAGCATGTGCTTTGACGTAAGGTTATGTGTAGACTGCTAAAGCTTTACACAGCAGATACATTGGTGAGCCTATTGTATTAGTTGTTCATCGTCCCAGTATAAAATAGACCAGTCTAATAAATTTAATATTTTCTATTCACAATGTCCTGATTAGAGCCTGAGAAATGTCTTCTACTACAAGCTTTAATCTTTCTAAACATTTTATTCATTATTAACACATAGCAGGTGACTTATTTTAATAGAAAGAAATCATATGGTGTGAGAAAACTCCCATTCTATCTTTGGTTGAGTCCGCCCTGGTGGCATCATCCTACCAGGGTCTGGATAGGCGCCAATGATGAAGCATGTCAAGATAAGTGAGTGAGGCGTCTATTCCAATATCTTTGGATATCCAAGAGGTTTGAGGGGGGAACTCCTCTCTTCAGACAGGGTCCTCTTCCCACCCCCCTAATATATTTGAACATTCCAGGCATTTTTGTGTGTGATATTGACTTTGGGAGAATGCAACTGGTCTTACTATCTCTCGCTCTCTATATTATGGCAAAAATCCTGGACTAAATCAGTTCTATTAAAGGGAGTAAGAAGGATAGAGAAGAGGGAAAAACTATATGAGGCCTGGTCATGTAAGCACAATGAAAATAGTAGCTTTCTGTCAATCAATAAGCTGCACGTTTGTTTTTACACATTTAAGAAATGCACATTTCTACAGTTTGTTCTTTTTAAGCATTCTCTATGTTATTGGCATGGTACATTTTGATGTACGTGTAAGGCTAATATCTTCTAGAATTTTTCGACTTTATTAAATCCCTTCCTCTGATGATTTTCTAAATCATCACACAATTATGTTTCACATGTGAGTTAATCTTAGTAAGCATTTTTATCATCAGTCGAGTCTTGTCTTTTCGTTTTCTGACCTCTAAATTTTAAAGACTTTATGTAATCATCATTCATAATACCCCTTAGTCCCAGATCTTTTTTGTATAAATTCTTCTGTAACTTTTCCCTTCTTCTACATAATGCATATCTACAGCTTAAGAACAGTACATAAAGAAATATTAGACAAAGCCTTACTATTATTACTGCCAATATATTGACTCTCTAGCGAGAGGGAAGCGGAAGCAGTGAGAGCGAGACGGAGTCGGAGCCGGAGGCAAGGCAAAGCGAGCGAGGCGACTGAGCGGGGGAGCACGGGTACCAAATTTTTATTGCTCCCAGCGCTCTTGTGTCCGCTGCTTCGCTGCTTTGCTGTCTCGTGCCCCCGCCCGCTCCGACTGCCGCAGCTGGAACGGACGGGAAGGAAAGGGTTCCTGGCGGGTTCCCAGTGGTAAGCGCGGCCGCCTTTTAGCCGGCAGCCGCAGTGCGAGCCCTTGGCGGCACTGTGGAGGAGGCCTGATTAGATCAGGTGCAGCCTGCAGTTCCGCCTCGAGTGCCCCGCTTGCCCCATCTTCCCATTCGCGCATTTGCTCCATATTGTTTATCGTTGGAGCAGCAGAGTCAGTCCTGCCATTGTTTTAATATCGCATAAAACATTGGAGTAGCGAAACTACCATCATTACATCACTCCCAGGTCTGTCAGCGCTACTTGAAGCAACGGGAACGGGGTTATAGAATACTCTGAAGCTGCATATTACTCTCCAAGTGCGTCCGAGAGTAATCTATTGGCACTGGACGGAGTTCTGAGTGGTGTAGAGTGCTGATAATACCACTTCTCAACAGTGCCCGTGGAGGAGCCCGTGTTGTGTGGAGGAGTTACTGTTGTGCTGTGCTCTGCTGTCTCCCAAGCCAGAGACCGTTTGTTGCGGGACACTTGGGGCGGCTGAGGCGGCCCTGGGACTGGGACATCTGGTTCCCGAGGGCACCGGAGGAGGTGCCGGTGGAGGAGGAGAATGGAGGACGGTGTGCGGGCTGCACGGTGAGGCCCCCTGATTGACTGTGTAGCGGGGAAGGCTACAGCGAGAGAGTGCTGACTTGAGCCCAGCTGCTGCTGTTTCTTCCACGGTGTTCCCCGTTCCGGCCACAGGCTTGGTCGGTGAGGACGTTGAGCGAGGATTGCTGCGGTGGCCTGACTCTGGAAGGTTTAGGACAGCCAGATAGGCCTGCAGCAATTGAGTACAAACCACTGCTGAGAGCCAGGTGAGCAAGCGGTGAAGTTGTTTGCAATTCCAGTATATTTTGTCGCCATAACCCGCTAATTATCTTCCCCTGGGTTCTCACGACCAAGTTCAATCATCACCCTAACCATAGCACTTATTATCATCAAAAAGATCTCTCATAAAAGACTGCTAAATATCTATAGTCCCCTACAAGTACTTATAGTAACCATCTACCCTACAATGGCTTACAAACAATTAAGATCTCGTACGATCTTTATGAAAAGAATCGGAACACAGCAAGACATACGCAAAAATGCATGCAAGAAGGTCCATGTAGGACACTTGGTGGGGACTAATGAAATAACGGCATTCTTTCCAAAAATAAATCATAATGCACAAAGGATTGATTCCAACAACCAAGGAAGTGCTCTGAACATCGTAAACTTCAATAAAGTAACCTGACTGATCCTAGTGAAGATCAAAAAAAATAAAAATTCCAAGGGGCATAAAGTTAGCAACTCCACCGCTCAAGATCTGGTAGATATAGAAGTATTGCAGGAGCAGGGAATAATTTCACCACTTTCCTTGGAATCCAACTTACAACAAATCCCTGCTACAGACTTCACTTTACCTGACATCAACGTTTCTCTCTTGAGACAAGTACCTAGAGAGATGAAGGATCGTTTGACAATTACAAATAGTACCCCTCAAAAAAATTCAAATCTAATTCCACTAGGGAATCTTTCCCAATCACCAGAATTTCTTTCCACAATGCACTTACAATCTCCAAATGCTCATACACCGGTATCAAATTCGTTAGAAATAGTGAATGAATACATCTATTTAGGTCGTATTGTTTCGCAAACCTTAAAAAATCATTCCCATCTTCAGCACCTGGCCTACAAAGCTGATGTTCATGCCGGGGCACTTCAAAGATTATACTCTTCTACTGGGCATAGGCACTTTTCAGCCCTTTTACAGGTCTTTAGCATTAAGATCCCTCCAGTTCTTTCACACGCTCTTGAGCACATTCCCATAAATCAATGGCATCCAATACAACTCAAAGAAAGTAAGATTCTTCAGAAATTAACCAAATTGTCTCAAGCAGTACCTGTGCAAGCCCTGCGCCTCGAGTTTTCTCTAACAAGTACATACGCTAGAGGAATCACTAGTATCATCCGATGGGCGTATAACATCTTACATGCCGAACAAGGTTCTCTAAGAGCTCTATTAAAACTGGAAATTTTTGAAGAAGGATCCTTAAAATACGTCTTTTATCGAAACTTAATGTTTGCACTGAAGTTGTCAGAATGTACAGTTGATCTGTTGAAAACCTGGACCCCGGCACATTTGAAACTCTTTTTAAAACACTTGACTCCAAGGATAAGTTATGATCTCGACTTCCAGCACTGTACAAAACTGCAATGTTATAAACAATATGCTGAGTCAATTGAATTCAAACAAAGGCAACAATATCTTACTTTCACTCTAAGACATGGTGTCCGGCGTTGTATGGTTTTACTTCGGTTTGGGATCCTTCCTCTTAACTCTTTTACCTGTAAATGGACAAATAACAATAATGCCAGCAGCTTATGTGACCTCTGTAAAGGAGGAGTTCAAGATCTGACGCATATTTTGTTTGTTTGTCCTAACTCTACAGTAGTTGATGCTAGAAAGCGATTTTTAAAACCAATTCAAACAAAGTGTAACTCAATTAGTGTACAGAGTTTGATCTCCATTCTTAAATCACCTCCCAATGAATTTGTATGCTATAGATTGTTTAAATTTAAAAAAAAAAATTTAAACTTGAATTAGGATAAGCGCTTATAATTTTGCTACTTATAAATGTAATTTTATCGTTTTATCATCTTATTTGTTGTTCTCAGTAGAGAACTAAATCAAATAAATAAATAAAATTTGAATTTGAAATACTGCCAATAGAATAGCCTTTAATATCCTCTTTCCTCCTGTTTAAAACCAGTTTACAATTGTCTCAATCCCTTTTTCAAAATTTTCAAACAAATTTGGTGTTTCCAAATGACGTAGTTCAGGTTCTAAACCTCAAATGTTCTTTGCAAAGCTTTCTAATTCCTTACACTCGTCTCGTATGTAAGTGCTGCAGTGAGTTAATTTAAGTATTTTCCATAGTTTGACCTTTTCTGCGAGTAGAATGTTTAATGCAAGTCGATCTTGTAAAACAATAGACCGTATAGCAACTAACTATGTGTTAATAACAAACAAAACTCCAGATTTACTCATTGCCATTTTATTGACAACTGTCGCCAGCTTTCTAATCTTTTTGCCATTCAGGATGACGCCTACAGGTGGAATGACTACTCCAAATATATCTCCTACTAAAATGGCTCCTGTTTCTGAACTACGTTTCTGTCTGTGTGCTGGTGTTATTGTTAGTGCATCTGTACTTTCTACGTGATACATTTTGGGACTTAGTAGGCCTAAATAACGGATACCCTCCCATTCTTCTGGCAATAAAAAGTAAGCATTCTGACCACAAATGTAGTAAAGCCCTGGAATTTAATTTTCTTCTCCCTGTAAAATCAGCCAAGATCCCCCTGTTAATTCAAATGTGTGTTCACAGCTAGTAATTCCTACATGTGCAATCCTGTTGGGTGTCCATCTTCTGCATATGCAAATGTTCCCTTTAAGTTGGCTATCTAGTCTTAATTTTGGGTAAACCATTTTCTTCCTGAACTCGTTTTCTTCCTTCCTCCAAGCATTTTCCAAAACGTCACTCTTTCTGTCACTAGTCCGGGTCATGTTGGTGTATCTTTCCTCTAAAGCCATTATGTAAGCATTCTCTATTGGCTGCATTAAACAAGTTAAATTGTCTTGTAAACTTTTACATTATCGATAGGCCTATGGGGAATGAAATAAGTTGTATCCATTTCCCTTGCTTGTGAGTGTAAGTTCATGCTTTCTACTAAAGGCACTTGAGAAAGTACTAGATCATAATTAAAAAGAAATACTCAAAATGTTCTTGTCTATAAAATAATAATAGTAAGATGCTGAAAGTAATAACATAAAATGAAGGTAGTAGGTAAATTCTTCGGAAGCTGAAGTGGGTAAATGCGCACAAACATAGCAATTCTTTGCATCCTGAGAATTAGTGTATTCTTGTACTAATCCAGAGTAAACCTTAGTAGAATACTATTTTTCTTATAACTCACAAAGGAGTGTGTTAGAACCGGGATCCCTGGTTGGCTGAGGTAGGTACCTTAGGCCAAGTAGGGACCCGCACTCCAATGTCAGGGAAAGGAAGGTCACCTTCTTAGATAGCCCCGCTCACCCCCTCGGTAGCTTGTCACGAGCAGCCAGGCTTATCTTCAAGGCAGATGTGTAAAGTATTTGCAACCACGCTCACAATAACCCAATGATGACACCACAAATAGACTCCACACGAGTTTTATAAAAACAAGTATAAACTTTATGTAAAAAGATATACGATAAGACCACACGATATAAAACCAACATATGAGGTTGTGTAATATTTCTCCTGGCCGGTTGTTAGGCCAGCCAGCCCTTGTAAGTTCTGGCGATATCAATGAGCACTTCTAAACATTCTCCGGTACTCCTAATATCATATCATACAGTCGTAATGCTAGAATCAGGCCCTTTCGCAATGTAAAAATACTGTAATGCGTAACGTAGCAATCAGACACTCTGCAATGAAAAGAATCCAATGCGTAACGCAACAATCAGGCACTTTGCAAGGTGAAATAATGCAATGCGTAATACAACCACCAGATATGTCGTAATGCAAAAATAAGGCAATGCGTAATACACTAATCAGGTACTCCGTTATTCAGATATATTGCAATGTGTAAAACGACAGTCAGGTACTTCGTTCTTCAGAAATGGAAAAAGGTGTAATACACTCAGGCCACAATCACCTGGCCTTAGGCGGTCTCTCCGCCACTCCTTCTGACTTACAGTCAGCCTCTCACAGTTGCCCCCAACACAGTACGATGTAATCCAAAAGTGCAGCTTCGCACTCCGGCCCCAGTACCGCCACTCCCTTGGCAATACGGGCCACAATACGAGCCGAAGCAGAGGCTCGCGCTGCCAACACGAGAGAGAGGCCGAGAGCGTCTCCCTCCGAGCCCGCACCCCGCCCCAGGAGTCGACACACGTTACCTGGGGGGCGCAAACTCACTCTCCTCTCCTCGTCCAGTGGCTGGGCCTCCAATGCAGCTTTGTGGAATGGCAACGGCGGCTCGGGCCGGCAACTCAGCTCCTCCGGGACTGCCGGTCTGGGCCGCTTCAGTTACGAAGATCTCAGGCTGCCACAAAGCACACGCACACAGCGTCGCTGAATCTTCCTTACGCTTCGGGCGCACGATCACTGGGCACTCCACACACAGGTCTCAGGCTGCACAAAGATCACGTGCACAGCGTCGCTGAGACTCACTTTACTCCGGTGCACACGATGACAAGGCAAATCCTCATGAAGGTCTCACGGTGCACAACGCACCCGCACACAACGGCGTTGAGACTCACTTGGATTCCGGTGCACGCGATCACAAGGCGAATCCTCACGAAGGTCTCATGGTGCACAATGCACCCGCACACAACGGCGTTGAGACTCACTTGGATTCCGGTGCACACGATAACACGGCAAATCCTCACGAAGGTCTCACGGTGCACAACGCACCCGCACACAACGGCGTTGAGACTCACTTGGATTCCGGTGCACACGATCACTGGACAATCCTCACAAAGGGGTTCAGGCTGCACAAAGCACACGCACACCGCACCGCTGATCCTTGCTTGGACTCCAGGTGCCCCTGATCACAGGCCGATCCTCCTGAAGGTCTCAGGCTGCACAAAGCACACGCAAACAGCGTTGCTGAGACTCATTTGGACACCAGGCGCCCACGATCACAGGGCAGTTCTTATGAGGGTCTCAGACTGCAACAGGCACGCTCACACAGCGCCGCTGAGACTCTCCTGGAAACTTTTGTGTTCCTGTGTTACCGAACAGGGAGCCAGCTCACCTCAGGCCCTTGGGGATAAGTTACTTCAGGACACAGCACACCGCAAAGTCCCTTTAGCCTTTCCTTGGTTAAAACAGCAAACGGCAGGCCAGCCCCAGAACACACAGCAAGGGTCAGTCCTATCCTTCAGGCTATTCAGTTGTTTCTTCCTTGGCAAAGGTCCTCTTGACCACGAAGTAGCTCCAGTCTTGTTCACACTTGATCAAGCCATTCTCCAAAGTTCAGGGGCTTCAGCTCTCATAGTTATACCCCTCAATGGCTTTGAAGTCTTTGTACTCAGGGGGCACTGACCCCTGTTCAAACCAGTTCTGGGTGCCTCCCTGCCAGTGACACCTTTATCCTTTGATTAGTGGGAGTCTGGATTCTCAATCACTCAGCAGGAGATGGGACAATTGTTTTATAGCACCAACCAAGGCCACTTCACCTCTAGGGGCTTCTCCTCCCCCTACACTCCAGATGCAGGTCAGACTATGGCTGTCTCACCTCCTCCCCTGGGTCAAGACATTCCCCAGATCCTATCGCTTTCAAATCCACACAGTCAATCCACAGCCAGGCAGAGGCACACAGAAATGTTAGAGCACAAAAACTCAGCCACTTCTAAAATAGTGGCTTCTGAACACACAATGCAAAAACCACCTACATAAAAAGATGTGTTATTGCATTGTGAGTTCAGGCATACTAAACTTCACCTTTCCATCTTAAGCCCTTGGGAAGATAGGCTGGAAAACATATTACACAGCCTCCCTATTCTGTCCTAGGGGCAAGATGGCCTTTCAACAGTGAAAAACGAAATGGAGATTATTTCACTGCCAGGAAATGGCACACACCTTAGTACATGTCCTACCTTTCACATGCACTACACCCTGTCCAGGGGGTACCCTAGACCTACCATAGGGGTGTCTGATGTGCATAGAAAGGGAAGGGTAAGGTCTGGCAAGTGAGTGCACTTGACAGAACAACATGGCAGTTTAACAAACTGCGCGCAGGCCCTGCAATGGCAGGCATGAGTTCCCTTTTTAAAGCTACTTGTGTGGGTGGCACAAATAGTGGTCCAGGCCCACTAGTAGCATTTGCATTACCAGCCCTGGCACACATAGTGCACTTTACTAGGGACTTTACTAGTAAGGCAAACATACCAATCATGGACAACCAATTTCCATTACACTTTACACAGGGAGCAATTGCACTTTGACACTGTTTAGCAGTGGCAAAGTGTCCAAAGCATCTAAGTTGGCAACACAATGTCAGAAAAAAGGTCTAGGGGGAAAGCAAAAAGTTTAGGGAACTTTAGCCGAAAAGGGCCAAGTCCTACACAACCCCCTCCCAGCCAAAAGCCAGGGTAGACCAATCAACTACCTTGATGGACTTCCCTGCTTAGGGCGATAGAACACGGATGCAGGCCCGCTACCACAGAGACACACTCCGGTTCTATGCTTTCCTGACCGCAGGGGATTTTCTTGGTCACTACTCCCTGGGCCAACTATGCCACTCCATGGGCACTTCCAGACATTTGGTGCCTCTCTAGGGGTGCTGGCCCCTTGCCAACCCCCACCTAGAGCGGTATGCCTGGAAAACCCATCAGTCAGGACACTGTTCCCAGTTATCCTGTCCTCCAGGTTAGATGTGGGTGTACCCTGGTCACTCCTAGGGGACCCAGCCCCACTGGCTGCACACAGTCCCACAGGTTTTCCCACTGAGGGACACCTCCCTCTCTTAACCTTCCATTTAGATTTCTGTGCCTGCCATTTAGGAATGGCACCCACAAACTTCAGGACTGGGGAGCTCTGGTGACAGACGCCCCACGCCATCCTGACGTTAGGTGTTCTTCCTCGCACAGCTGGCAAGTAGGCGCTAGGCCTCCCACCTGGTGCTCCTGTAAGGAACCCTCCAGTCTCTGGGGTGGGGTAGTGAACCCCTGGGGACGCTGCTCACACTCCCTCCCTCTCCTTTGAGACAGGGCGCTAGCCCGCATGCCCCCCCCACTACTCTGCGACCTAACGGTTCTACTTCGTCTCTCTTCCCTCTCTAGGGCCTTTTCAGGCCCTTGGACCCATGACCAGGGGTCCGGCACTTGTGCCAGCTCCCGGGAATCAAAGAGCTCTCAGCCTAACACGGGTTGGCACAATCCGGGAAAATGATTACTGAGCCTAGGCTCCCTAGGGTTAAAGTTAAGCAACCCCTTCCAATCATTTGCCATGCTCACCAACACCCAATCATCCAGTGCACGCTTGTACTCATCCACCCTTGGCACTGGCTTTACGCTGCCACCATTCAAACTCGACTCTGCCTGTTTCACCTTAATGTACAGTTTCCTCATGCTTAACTCATGAGCTAAGAGAATCTTTTTCTCTTCCAAGGCGAGAGCAAACCTGCTCTCCTCTGCTCGCTTTTCACTTTCAATGAGCAGCTTCTTCTCCTCTGCCTGAGTTTTAAGTTTTAAAACCTCCAACTCATGCTCTCTGACCCTTTGGTTTTCCTCCAACTCCTCTGGTGAAAAACTCCTCCGTGAATGGCTACTACCAGCCCCTGAAGCTAGTCCCTCCACTGGCAAATCCTGTGGACCAAAACCATTTCCTGGGTCATCCTCATCCACCTCAACATCACCCGCCTCCTGAGTCCCTTTGGCTTCCCACCAGGCCCTCAAGGCCACCTGCAGCTCCTCCTTCTTGGCGCTACCTTTCATGGGACATCCCAAAGCCCGGCAGAATTGCCTCAATTGATCAACCTTGTAGGTAAGCAATGCCTCAATGTTGAACTCTAATTCTGCAGCCTCACTGGCTCCTTGACTCCTCTGAGACATGATGTGTGGCTTAAAGGTTGCTCAAAACAAAACCAACTGGAACCAACAAATCAAGGACACAATATGTGGTTGCGTCGTGGTCTGCGCTATTTATGATGTACACCTATCACTGTGAGTGAATTTGCAAATACACATTCAGATCCCACACCGCTGACCACCAAATGTTAGACCCGGGGGGTTCAAATCCCCCACCACTGCCACCAAATGTTAGACCCGGGATCCCTGGTTGGTTGAGGTAGGTAGCTTAGGCCAAGTAGGGACCCGGGCTCCAATGTCAGGGAAAGGAAGGTCACCTTCTTAGATAGCCCCGCTCACCCCCTCGGTTGCTTGGCACGAGCAGCCAGGCTTATCTTCAAGGGAGATGTGTAAAGTATTTGCAACCACGCTCACAATAACCCAATGATGACACCACAAATAGACTCCACACGAGTTTTATAAAAACGAGTATAAACTTTATGTAAAAAGATATACGATAAGACCACACAATATAAAACCAACATATGAGGTTGTGTAATATTTCTCCTGGCCGGTTGTTAGGCCAGCCAGCCCTTGTAAGTTCTGGCGATATCAATGAGCACTTCTAAACATTCTCCGGTACTCCTAATATCATATCATACAGTCGTAATGCTAGAATCAGGCACTTTTGCAATGTAAAAATACTGTAATGCGTAACGTAGCACTCAGACACTCTGCAATGAAAAGAATGCAATGCGTAACGCAACAATCAGGCACTTTGCAAGGTGAAATAATGCAATGCGTAATACAACCACCAGATATGTCGTTATGCAAAAATAAGGCAATGCGTAATACACTAATCAGGTAATTTGTTATGCAGAAACAAGGCAATGCGTCATACGACAATCAGGTAGACGTTATGCAGGCATAATGCAATGCGTAATAATCAGGCACTCCGTTATTCAGAAATGTTGCAATGTGTAAAACGACAGTCAGGTACTCGTTCTTCAGAAATGGAATAATGCGTAATACACTCAGGCCCCGATCACCGGGCCTTAGGCGGTCTCTCCGCCTCTCCTTCTGACTTACAGTCAGCCTCTCACAGTTGCCCCCAATATGGTATGATGTAATCCAAAAGTGCAGCTTCGCACTCCGGCCCGGTACCGCCACTCCCTTGGCAATACGGGCCACAATACGAGCCGAAGCAGAGGCTCGCGCTGCCAACACGAGAGAGAGGCCGAGAGCGTCTCCCTCCGAGCCCCGCCCCAGGAGTCGACACACGTTACCTGGGGGGCGCGAACTCACTCTCCTCTCCTCGTCCAGTGGCTGGGCCTCCAATGCAGCTTTGTGTAATGGCAACTGCGGCTCGGGCCGGCAACTCAGCTCCTCCGGGACTGCCGGTCCGGGCCGCTTCAGTTACGAAGATCTCAGGCTGCCACAAAGCACACGCACACAGCGTCGCTGAGTCTTCCTTACGCTTCGGGTGCACAATCACTGGGCACTCCACACACAGGTGTCAGGCTACACGAAGATCACGTACACAGCGTCGCTGAGACTCACTTTACTCCGGTGCACACGATGACAAGGCAAATCCTCACGAAGGTCTCACGGTGCACAATGCACCCGCACACAACGGCGTTGAGACTTACTTGGATTCCGGTGCACGCGATCACAAGGCGAATCCTCACGAAGGTCTCACGGTGCACAACGCACCCGCACACAACGGCGTTGAGACTCACTTGGATTGAGGTGCACACGATAACAAGGCAAATCCTCACGAAGGTCTCACGGTGCACAACGCACCCACACACAACGTCATTGAGACTAACTTGGATTCCCGCTGCACACGATCACTGGACAATCCTCACAAAGGGGTTCAGGCTGCACAAAGCACACGCACACCGCGTTGCTGATCCTTGCTTGGACTCCAGGTGACACCGATCACAGGCCGATCCTCCTGAAGGTCTCAGGCTGCACAAAGCACATGCACACAGCATCGCTGAGACTCATTTGGACACAAGGCGCCCACGATCACAGGGCAGTTCTTACGAGGGTCTCAGACTGCAACAGGCACACTCACACAGCGCCACTGAGACTCTCCTGGAAACTTTTGTGTTCCTGTGTTTCTGAACAGGGAGCCAGCTCACCTCAGGCCCTTGGGGATAAGTTACTTCAGGACACCGCACAGAGCAAAGTCCTTCAAGCAGGGGGACACAGCACACCGCAAAGTCCCTTTAGCCTTTCCTTGGTTAAAACAGCAAACTGCAGGCCAGCCCCAGAACCCACAGCAAGGGTCAGTCCTATCCTTCAGTCTATTCAGTTGTTTCCTCCTTGGCAAAGGTCCTCTTGACCACGAAGTTGCTCCAGTCTTGTTCACACTTGATCAAGCCATTCTCCAAAGTTCAGGGGCTTCAGCTCTCATAGTTATACCCCTCAATGGCTTTGAAGTCTTTGTACTCAGGGGGCACTGACCCCTGTTCAAACCAGTTCTGGGTGCCTCCCTGCCAGTGACACCTTTATCCTTTGATTAGTGGGGGTCTGGAATCTCAATCACTCAGCAGGAGATGGGACAATTGTTTTATAGCAGCAACCCAGGCCTCTTCACCTCTAGGGGCTTCTCCTCCCCCTACACTCCAGATGCAGGTCAGCCTGTGGCTGTCTCACCTCCTCCCCTGGGTCAAGACATTCCCCAGATCCTATCGCTTTCAAATCCAGACAGTCAATCCACAGCCAGGCAGAGACACACAGAAATGTTATAGCACAAAAACTCAGCCACTTCTAAAAGAGTGGCTTCTGAACACACAATGCAAAAACCACCTTCATAAAAAGATGTGTTTTTGCATTGTGAGTTCAGGCATACTAAACTTCACCTTTCCATCATAAGCCCTTGGGAAGATAGGCTGGAAAACATATTACACAGCCTCCCCATTCTGTCCTATCGGCAAGATGGCCTTTCAACAGTGAAAAACGAAATGGAGATTATTTCACTGCCAGGACATGGCACACACCTTAGTACATGTCCTACCTTTCACATGCACTACACCCTGTCCAGGGGGTTCCCTAGACCTACCATAGGGGTGTCTGATGTGCATCGAAAGGGAAGGGTAAGGTCTGGCAAGTGAGTGCACTTGACAGAACAACATGGCAGTTTAACAAACTGTGCACAGGCCCTGCAATGGCAGGCTTGTGTTTCCTTTTTAAAGCTACTTATGTGGGTGGCACAAATAGTGCTGCAGGCCCACTAGTAGCATTTGCATTACCAGCCCTGGCACACATAGTGCACTTTACTAGGGACTTTACTAGTAAGGCAAACATACCAATCATGGACAACAAATTTCCATTACACTTTACACAGGGAGCAATTGCACTTTGACACTGTTTAGCAGTGGCAAAGTGTCCAAAGCATCTAAGTTGGCAACACAATGTCAGAAAAAAGGTCTAGGGGGAAAGCAAAAAGTTTAGGGAACTTTAGCCAAAAAGGGCCAAGTCCTACAGAGTAACTAAATGAATCCTCCCTACTATTGTAAGTTTGTAACTTAGTAATGTTCTCCGCCTTAGGCACTGGCTCGGGTGTGAGGTAAAATCCTATTAGTACTATAGTGATCGTTATTGTTGTTATCACAAAAACTGTAAACGTAATATATTTACACTTATTTCTAATGCAACACATACTCTTTGAGTCAGACCCAAACATTTATGTTTAGTAGGTTGTAGTACGATTTCAATACACACCTTCTTTTAGTGTAGTTAATTTCTTCTTCACAGAAGATTGATTTATAAAAGGCAATACCTATCCCTACACCGTGTTCTTCTAGAATGTTGTCCCTATCTCTTTTGTAGCTTTTAATCAGGCCTATGTTAGTCTTCTGTAAACAAAGAACTAAAATAATAAGTGTCTAGCAGACACAGTTCAGAATTCTTTTTTTTGGTCAAATTTGTTTGCCTTCAAGTCTTTTCTGTATCTTTTCCCAAGAATTCTGTCACTTTATTTTCCGGTGGGTTCAAATATTTCATAGTTCACGTTGCACAGACCTTTCAATGTTACATTCAGGGCAGTGTTCACGTAGTATGACCATTCGGGTTCTTAGTATCTGGGGCAGGGCTCTTTTTGATCTACTCAGAACATGTTGATTCGGATTTATAGCACTTTTATCACTAGACTCAGTTTCTTCAGGTATAGTCTCTGGGATTCGGGCTATTGAAAGCTTCTTCTAGGATTATTATGCTCATAGCTCTGTGGCCACTCTGCATGTCGATTCTCTCTCCTTGATCCAGTGCTGGGTCCTCTTCTCCTTCTCGCACCTCTTCGGTGGTATTTTCACTCCTTGATTCGATCTCTGCTTCTTGATCGTTAGAGATGTCAGTACTACTCTGTGTCACTTCAGATACTTGCACTTGTCTCTCTCTTTGCTAATCTTCACCCCTCTCTTCCTCTTGCTGCCGGACTGGCAACGGTGTTGATGGTCTCGGTGGTCTCTCAACTGGGGGTGCAACCACCAAGGCTCTACTGTCAGGTTCATAGACCAACAGTGCTTCTTCTGGATTGCTTACTCTTTTGGTGTGAGAAGCAGGAAAACAAGTTTGGAACTTCAGGACATTTAACAGCAATATGCATAGTCAGGATCATCCATCTGGGTTCGAGGCAAGTCTACAGAATGTACTTTTTGATCATGACCCAATCATCGGGATTGAGGTTGTGGCACTGTTCTTGAAGCGGGCCTGGTATGGCAGCTGAGACCTGATGAGAATAAACCACATCAGTCAATCCCTTGCAGTATTCTAATAACATATCATCTGTGATATTCAGGAGGGCATTTGCAGGGAAAGCAGGTAATCTCATTGACCTGCCTAAGAGTATTTCATAGGGTAATAACCTCATCTTTCTGCCTGGGTATACTTCAAATGCTCATCAATACCAAAGGTAAAGCAACTTGTCATTTGAGTGTCGTAGAAGCACAAACGTTTGCCAATCTGGATATGATAGTATAATTTATCTGCTCAACGAGATCGGAGGCTTCTGGTCTGTAACTGCAATGTAATATTTGTTCAATCTGCAAGGCTGTGCAAATCATCTTCATCACTTCATTGTTGAAGTGTGTTCATATATCTGACTCAAGAGAAATCGGCATGCAGAACCTGGGTTTCAATTCTCGTAGCAACAAATTGGCTACAGTTAGACTGTCATTTCTCCTAGTTCGGTAGGCTTCCACCCATCTTGAGAAGATGGAGACAGTCACCAGGAGGAGTCTCGGCTCATTATGTACAGGCATCTCAAGGAAATCCATCTGCAGCCTATTAAAGGAACCACCTGATCTCCCTATGTGTGTTAAAGTAACATTAGCTCTCTTGCCCGCATTCAGTTGTTGACATGTTACACACCTATGGCAAACCTTGTCTGCCAGTATATGAAACCTGGGGTTGTACCAACTCTGCCTGAACAATCTCACCATTGAATCCCTTCCTAAATGTGTATACCCATGGCAATAATGGGTCATTGGAAACAACAAGCTATAGTGTAATGCAAATTTCCCATCAGCTGATATCCAAATGTAATTTGCAGCTTTCTGGCATCCCTCTTTTACCCAACTGGTTTGTTCTGCTTCTGACACATTTTCCTGCACATTTTTCAACTCGTCCCAAGTGTCAGTGGCTTTCATCATCATTGCAAAAGAATTCTTTTCATCAGACTCGCATGTGAACTCTCCATTAAAAGTACAGGGTAGTAGTGCACAATACTTGGCAACAGAATCAGTGTATCAGTTGCACATGGCAATATATCCGCTTCCATTTTGATGTCCAACGCACTTCATTATAGCAATTTCCCTAGCTAATTGTAGAGCTTCCAAGATGTCCTTGACATGTGTCCCATTCCTTAGCAGAGTACCTGTGGAGGTAAGGAATCCCCTCCAGGTCCACAATTGCCCAAAATCATGGACAACACCAAATCCATACTGGCTGTAGGTGAATGTAGTGACTTTCATTTGTGCAGTTAAACTACAAGCTCTGGTAAGAGCAATCAATTAGGCAACTTGGGCTGAATTATTTTTCTGAAGCCATGAAGCTCCAACAACATCATTTATGGTGCACATGGTGTATGGGCATTTTAGTGTGCCATCATTACTTCTCAGAAATGAGCCATCTACAAACAATACATGGTCTGGCTCAGTCAGGGGTTCATTCTTAATATCGGGTCGGGGTTTGCTGCATAATTCCGTGACATCTAGGCAATTATGTTCCACTTCATCACATTTATCATAATCACTTTTTACAGGTAACAGTGTTGACAGGTTCAAACAGTGCATCTCTTCAGAATTATATTATCTGAAGACAATATGTTTTGCTCAGAATGGTTCAACCTGTTATGAGTTAAATACTGTGTTTTTATTTTTGTTAACAGTAGCTCCACAGAGTGTGGGACCATAACAGTTAAAGGGTAACCAATCACAATGTTCTTGCTCGTTTCCAGAGTAGTACTTACTGCGGCCACTGCTTTAAGCAATGCTTTCGAGCCCCTCCATGTTCTTGTGTCAAAACTGAGAGCGTGCACCCATCTCTCTCATTGCAAAATAATGTAATTTCTTTTGTATGATCAGGCACTCCTAGTGCCTGGGTACGACACAACTTTCCTTTCAGCTCTAGAAAGGCTTTTGTTGCTTTGTTGTCCCATGGAATCGGATTAGACACTTCTCTGTGTGTCATCCTCGGTAGAGGCTTTACCAACAAGGAAAAGTTTGGTATCCAATGCCTGCAGTAGCCAACCATTCCCAATAACATCTCGACTTCCTTTTGTGTTTGTGGTGGATTCATCTGCAGGATCGCATCCAATCTTTTTGGGGACACCTTTCTAGCTCCGTTAACAACAATGAGTCCCAGATACTGAAATTCTTTCTGACGGTACTGCAGTGTCCCTGGAGACACTTTGTATCTGTTTTCAGCCAGGCGATTCAAAAGTGGGACGGTGTCATGTTTACACGCATCTCGTGTTTCTGAAGTCGCAAGCAAACCATCTATATACTATATAAGGGTGGATTTGCATGGCATTTGCAGGGTCTCCAGATTTCTTTTCAGAATCTGGATAAAGATGGATGGACTCTCTGTATACCCTTGTGGGACACAACACCATGTTAATACCTTCTGTTGGAAGATAAAGTAAAAAAAGAAACTGTCTTTCTTTGTGCAATGGCACTGAGAAGAAAGCATGAGACAAATCGATAACTGTAATCCATTATGCATTACATGGGATTTGAAACAGTACAGTAGCTGGATTCTGTACCATGGGACAACAGGGCACTATAATTTCATTGTCCTTCTTCAAATCCAGCACAATCCTAAACTTTCCAATGGGCTTCTGTAAACCCATGATTGGAGAATTACATGGATTTCCAACCAACTTTCTTAGGATCCCTCTCTGTAGCATGTCCTCTATCACTGGCTTTATCCCTGCAATAGTTTCTGGGGTTAAGTGGTATGGTGGTGTTCTGGGATAAACAGCATTGCCTTCACAATGACTCGAACTGGTTCTCCACCTTTAATAAGTCCAATGTCTTTCCCCGTAATATCCCTTTCTTTGGTATTCACTGTCAGCAATGGGAACATTCCAGTTTCCGTCTGCTGTTTGATCATTTTGAAATCTACATCCTCATTATGGGTCTGAAAAGCCACACCATCTGGCATACAGTAAATGGTACAATTTAACCTGCACGGCAATCCTCTCCCTAACAGATTCACAGACAACAAATTAATGTTTTTCCCTAAATTAGCCTATTTTAACTGGGACTTTTCCTGAAAATGGGCTGATGAATTGTTTATTAGTAACTCCCACAACTTGGGTTATATTCCCCGAGTAAGGTAGTTCTGGGACCTCTACTGTTCTAACAATGGATCGGGTAGCATCTGCATTGATAAGAAATGATACGGGGTGGCCATGGACTTCTGCATCTACATAGGGGCCACTCTGGTGTACCTCTAAGACTGCGCCAAGTACGCAATCTTCCTCCTCTCTCAAGCACCGTCATTGGTAATTATCGGAACTGGAACCATCATTTTCAAATAAAGGAAATTGCTGCAATGCACTTGCGTTAGGGTCTTGAAATTGTGGCATGACATTCTGAAACAAACTTGCATTAATTTTTGGCACTTGATTTAAATTGAACCGAGGATTCCCTTTTATGTGCTGGTGCAATAGGGACCACTGGAGCCTGCCCCTGCATTGGCATTTGCATCCGCTGTGTGGGCACATTTTGAGTCTGCATACCTTGTTGTAGTTGTATATTCCCCCTGCATTTTCAGGATTATATCAACATTCCCTTTTCCAATGTCCAATTCTAATCCAGATGTGGCAGACAGTAATCTTTTTCATAGCAGAAATCTCTGATCCAAATCCTTTACCCAAAGAAGCACCTCTACCTCTACCCTGCGACACATTAATTCCTCCTTGAGTTCCCTGAATTCCAGGCTGTGGCTCTGCGACTCCTTGCATGTTCCCTTGGTTTTTTACAAAAGAAGGGTTCTGAAAACCTTTCTGAGCCACCTTTGTTTGAGTTAACATGAATTTTTCTTTTATCCTTTTCTGTTTCATGTCTAACTCATCGTTGCAGTACTTTGCATATCTCAGGATTTCGTTGAGTGATTTATTTTGCCAACAGATTACGCTTTGAGTTATGTGCGAACAGATCTCTGGCTTCAACCCTAAAACAAAACAAAACAAAAATCCCCATATTCTTCTCCTCAGGATACTCACAACCACTGTGCTGTCTCTCATAGTACTCATGTGAAGTCTTCTTTGGCTTCTGTGTAGTTCTTTTAGTTTTGAGCCACTCCATATCCTTCTGAGGTACTCTGCCTTTCAAAATGTTAATCACTGCCTCATACTCCTCTATCACTGTTGGAGATGGTGCATTTGTCCCAGACACTCTTCTGGCTCCTCTCTGGGCCACTGTTCTGCAGTCTTACATTGAACCCACAAATCAGCAGGCACCACAATGTCAAAGAATGCATTCAAATCTGTCCACAAAGCCTTTGAAACATTTATAAACTGTTCAACTTGTGCATACCACTGCACTGGCTTGTCTCTCAATTTCAGAAAGTTGTTCCTAAATGCTGCCAAATCACCTCGACTCCAAGGAACATGCACATATGTTCCCCCTGCAATTTCTCTAAGAGGGTAAACTGTCACTTCTCCCTCACTCCCTTCATCTTCCTTCCCTGCATTAGCTGCTTACCTTTTTTTCTTCTCATGTTTCTTAGTTCATTTGGTTTCCAATTTTTCAGTCTCTCTTCACCTGTGAATGCACTTGACCAATTCTATAATATGCAAACACTGTCCTGAAATCCTCGTGTTCTCGAATGCTGGGTCATCAAATTGTACTCTATAGCTTCTGTGTAAATGCACATTTTTTGTAAGACCCTTTTTATACTTTTGAGCTTGTTCAGCTAATTTGTCATGAGCTAAGGCTGCCCTTCTCGTAACCTCCTTGCACAAATACATTAATTATTTCTTTTGATATTGCTCTACGTGCTCACATTCCAAACAGCCCCTTATTATTTCCTCCAATTCCACTTTCAATTGAGAAACAGTTAAGGGCTTCTCTTTTTCAACTTCTGATCTCTCAGGTGTCCCTGCACTCCCTACCTTACTGGGTCCTGCTATTTCGTCAAACTAGGCTGGTATATATCCCTCTTCAGTCACAACTATTTCTTCTGGTGGTACTGGGGCATGAGTATTAGCATCCCTCCGTCTATTAGTGTTTGCGCAGTTAGTGGTGGCCAGGCAACTATCTGTGAGGTCTGGGAAGTTGGGACGAATCCCGAGGCGGGTAAACCTACGGCAGCTAACTGAGTCTCAGGTCTTACCTCCAGAAGTCGAGGAGCACTTGATACTACCAAAGTTATAGATTGAGCATTAACAACAGTTACTGGTGCAATACTAATCACTGCAGCTGTAGTAGTCACAGTTTGAATGGGAACTCTACCGGGATTGCATGTGGTGGGGTCTCAAAGTCAACATTTGTTCCAATATTTCATCCCCTGAATCACTATCTGACTCATCTCCTTCATTCTTGAAGGAATCTTTGTCCTTACCTTTATTTGCAGCTTCTAAAGTGAGTACTGGATATAATCTTGGTCCTCTATAATAGCCTTTCTCCATCTATACTGCTCTTCATCCCATCAGGCATTTGCATAAATTGTCACTGACCTACTCATCTTCCTCTGGTATTTCTCCCTCTCTTTTTCCTTATCAACTTTTTCCCAAGCTTTAAATGCTTCAGAGTGAAGTGGAAGAGGTGGTGGCTTGATCTTGCACAATGTTCCCTTCAAATGGTCAAGAATTCTAATGCTAAATGCCTCATATCTAGGAAAGCTCATGGTCCCCTCCTTCTCCGTGATTCTACTCCACAGGCAAAGCCAAGCACAGGTGTTTAAACCATGCTCATTAGTCATAATATATGCAGGTGTACCCTCAGGAGGTGCCTCTTCCTCTTTGTGTACCAGAATTGTAACATCGCCTCTCACCAGACTCTTAATTTCTCTAAAACATTTCATGATGAAAAATCAATTAGAAACAACACAATTGGACCAAATGTTATGATTTACTTCCATATACATCAATGTCCTGTTAAACCAATTAAATTCTAGTTGTTATTCTTTCACAGTTCTTGATAACAAATCCAAATACAGTATTCACTTTTAAGGATCCAATCCCAGTGAGGCACTGCAAAGTTGCCAACCAATCCCAGCACGAAAACACACCAATCAACCAATCGCAGCGTGAAAGACTATGATGCACAATGTCACTCCTAACAGCAGCTCACCCTCCTTTACAATTATCTTCGTACTCACACAGCTGTAATTATCGAATTTTGAAACACCTCCTTGTTTGCTCTACTAAGGAATTAAGTATTACATTCATTCAAGAGTATACGTCACAATCGCGAATATGGCTGTTTACAACGTATGCGAATACATTGCATGCCATTACAATGCGGTTGTTACAACGACCGTGCTGTTAGAACGCATACCATTACATTGCAAGTCATTACAACGACTTGCTGTAGGGAGTGCGCTGGACTTAGGAATAGTATTATTCACTATTCCTACTCAAGTTTGCGCAACAGCAGGGAAGGTATTGGATTTTAAATCCAATACCAGTGCGCCCCCTACAGCAAGTCGTTGAAACGACTTGCAATGTAATGGTATGTGTGGTAACGTTGTAATGGCACCGCATTGTGGAGACAGCATTGTAAACGCTGTTTCCCCACAATCGCAGGTAAAATCTCGACGAGCATGAAACACCACCCCTAAAATGTAGTATCCCCCGTCTGCGTGATTAGGTTCAACTAATACCAATCAATGTTAATCAGTCACAATAACTTTATGTTACTGGTGTAGGTGATGGTACCTCACACACCACACCTCAATCCTGCAAACAAGTTTTCAAATTAATTTGTAATATCCCAGGACAGCAATGAGTCTGAAATCTTCAATCAATTTTCTTGAACAACTTATCAATACTTTCTCTCACCCACTCACTCAATCCAAACACTTAATCCAAATGAAAAATGCAGCAACAACCACAACACATTTGCCCTATTAGTACTCACACCGCCTTGTTGGATCATTAAGTTCTGGACAGGAATCAGGGATTTTTAAGTAAAGTTTTGGGTATCTATTTTATCTCTCCAATCAGGGTGCAAACCATTCCTCTGCTACCAGATTTGATAGCGTGGAAAATTTACAAACTGTTTTACCCTTAACTTACGACAGAGAATTCCAACTACGCATCTCCGTCTCATGGTAGACAGATCTTTTCCATCATCCTAGAATGGAGAACAAATCAAAAATCATCAACTTACAACAGTTTAAAGTTCAGTCACTGATGAGAGGGTTGGTAATTTTAATAAGTTTAATTTCTCATTAAGAGATTAGTATTCATTTTGTCTAGTTTTATTCAGCTTAATCAGATTTATCTAGTTACAGAAATATCAGGAACAAATTTGGCTAGAGGAAATAGTCCCTATCTTAATCTATAGGACCTTACTAAACCTAGCATGAAAACAATAAAGAGTTCCTTTTGGAAAAGAGAAAAGATTCGGGGCATCAGCAAATTGTCTCAAAAGAGAGAGAACTCCTCATTAAGAGTAGTTTTGGGAAAACTCAGCCGAGTTCCCTGACAATAGCAGTAGCAACCGTTAGTCCAAGTAAAAGGAAATTTAATCACAATAGTAGCTGTGATTTAACATACGGAAATAAGTCTCCTCACGAAGGGTAAGGAAACAAAGAAAAATCATCATTATCAGTAGCTCATAGCCATTTGAGCAAGCAAAATGAAGTGCTAAGGGATATAGCAGGGTAGGAGTGCATAGAAAGCATGCATCGATCAATCAAATATTGGATTGAATAGAATAGCATAGCATTGCCTCTCTAACTTGGAACACATTATTTAAAAGCATAGACCCACGTTGCAAAAACAGGTGGTTGAGTCATCTTGAACCAATGAAGAAGGATCTTCCGATGATCCGTCACCTCTCCTCTCGGTTCCCACGGAAAGCATGTGAGTTGACATAAGTTTATCTGAAGACTGCTAAAGCTTTACACAGTATACAATAGACTAGTCTAATAAATTAAACATTTTCTATTTGCAATGTCCTGGTTAGATCATGAGAAATGTTTTCTACAACAAGCTTTAATTCTACTGAACATTTGATTCATTATTAACACATAGCAGGTGATTCGTTTTAATATGATGAAATCATATGGTGTGAGGAAAGAAAGAAATGCATTTCTTGAAGCAGCACAGTGACATGTATTATAGTTAAATCCTGGAATAAATCAGCAGTTCTAAAAGACATTTTTACTAAAGGGAGTTAGAAGAAGAGAGAAAACAAATATATGAGGCCTAGTCATGTAAACACAATGAAAATAGGAGCTTTCTGTCTACTAATATTTCTACGGTTTATTCTTATTAAGCGTTCTCTACGTTATTGTCATGGTACATTTTAATGTTCGTGTAAGGCTAATATTGTCTAGAATTTTTTTTACTTTTCCACTGGCAAGATGGTTAACTTGCTAGGCTGACATGGCAGTTTAACACTACAAAAACAGGCTCTGCAATGGCTGGCCTGAGACTTGTTTAGAGGGCTACTGAAGTGGATGGCACACTCAGTGCTGCAGGCCCATGAGTAGCATTTAATTTACAGGCCCTGCACACATGTAGTGCACTTTACTAGGGGCTTATAGGTAAATAAAATATGCCAACCATGGATAAGCCAATGTTACCATGCTTAAAGCAGAGAGTACATGCACTTTAGCAGTGGTAAAGTGGCCAGGGTCCTAAAGCCAGCACAAACAAAGGGGCATACTCTCAAGGAGCCATCGCCGATTTATCGGCACTTTAGCGCCGCAAAAGTGGCGATAGAATTATCGCCCTATTCACAAGCTGGTGCAAACTGCCGACATCGCCAGTTTTCCTGCGATAGCTGCCGCAAAACACATCGCCATGGATGAGAGCGACAACTAACGCTAATGATATGCAGAGTAGGCGTTCCCATGCAAAAACACACGAAAACAACACTTCGTGACCAGCCAGATCAGCGATGCGATCCGAAAACAGGCGATAAGGCGCGTTAGCAGCAGGGATTCAACACCTGCCTTTTACTGGTGTTAAGCAGGACGACAACCTGCAGTATTAAAGGGAGCCCAGCCTAGAGCCACATCTGAAGACCAACAGATGCCATGGAGACAATGATCATGCAGCCCGGAGACCCAAGAGGGCCACAACACCCACCGCAACCATCCCCGGACCCTCCCCCCCAGGTCATGAAGTCCAGTAGTCAACGGTAGTGGAAAAACAGAACTTTATTACAAATACATAAACAACAAGACGAAAAGCTCAGCCAACGCGTTCCATTCCCAACGGGGAACTTCACCAGGGCAACGTGTGGATCCAATAAACTGCAAATGCTACGGGAACTCCCCAATATCATTCCATATCCCGAAATCAGTAGTCAGAAACCTGTTGGAGAAATGGTGACAATGGTCAAGCGTCATCATAGTCACAAACGTAATCTGGTATAGTGTATTGCACTTGGACAAACCGGAATGCATACAGGTATGATGAATCCAGTCCAAATATACTGTAACAGAAGTCCGTGTGCTCGTAACCTCCACAGGAAAGAAAAGGAAGGTTACGACCACACAAACATCTGTTACGGTCTCATTATGCAGGATTCATCATACCTGTAAACATCACGGTTTGTATCATCTTGATACCCCTGCACCTTCACTTCCCCCACGCTGTGCATGAACAGCTGGAGACCATGCAAGGGAATTACGCCATAGCTGCCTTACCGCACGTGTCGGGGGCAATTGACTGTACACATGTACCACTTGTGCCCCCTGCCGACCCTGCACACAATTACCGCTACAGAAAGCACACGCATTCCATCAATGTGCAGGCAATAGTGGACCACCGGGGACAGTTCACCAATGTCGTCGCCAACCTCACAGGCAGTGTGCATGATACATACATCTTCCAACAGTCCATCATCAACCAGCGCTTCCAGGATGGCACTTATGGCAATGCACTGCTCATTGGTAAGTACTAACTGAACACACCACACACCTCAACTCCACAATCACACAACTTACAACTGTGGGAGAGCACACGTATCAAAATCACATACAACATGCCAACCAACATGCCCAACTACCGGACACGACAACACAAGTAACCGTGGTAACAGGGGCCAGACATGTAGACAAACCATCCACAAAGGCAGAGCCCCTCTGCCACACAATTGCAGAATGTGGGGATAGGTGGGAACCAAGAATGTGCGAAGGCGGCAAGTGACCCAGCAAAAAGAAAGGACACAATGCCAAGTGTGGTGGAGATGTGCTGGACAGACTGCAGTATGCAGAGCACAGACATGTCCATGTGGACATCTACTGCTGGTGTTTGCAGTGTAGTGGACAGTGGACGCAAACAGGTTACCCCAGGCAGTGTGGAAGACCTTGGAGATGTAGCCATGTGGTCCCCGCTGTAAGCCTGAGCGGAGAGGCCTTGGCCGGCGTATGTCACGAATGAATAGCCCGGGGCCCTGGGCGTGGTCCAGTTCCGGGATGGCCACCACAGTAACTACTGCGTGTGTCTCTGTGTCCGCCATATCGTGACCATAGGCCTACACACATGTGCCCAACCACATTCAACGGCCGTATTCACACTGGAGATGAGGTGACTACGTCCCAAGCCAACCCGCGCACATCTCGTCAGCGCATGCAGGGTCGTGTCTGCCAGGGCAGCGCCCCCCACCCAGCCACGAGGCCGCCGCCGTGACCGGTGGTGCCTGCGCAATCCTGTGCGCCTGCTGCACCCCAGATCTGGTCCCCAGACCGGTACGACGCCCAGCGATGACTGCCTGCCCCTGCGCACCCAGGCCTCAATGCTCACCTGCCGCCACCAGCGTGTCTCCAAGAGGGCCCTCCATGTACCGGTGCAACCTCCTCAGCCGATCGCTGAATTCCGCGCCACAGGCCCCCAGCGCACCCTGCGGCACCGCACCACGGAACCATGTGTGTGCTGACTGCTGCCTGTGTGTACACTGCGGTCCAGCAGGGCTCACAATTCAAATTGAGTCTTGATTTGTTGGATGCCGTATCCAGGCCAACGCATCATCGCAGGCTGCACACCCGCTCAGCTCTTAAGGTGGGCCTAACTCTGTGCACTGCAAGTCATCGCCACGTGGCGGTAGGCCCATGCCGGACGCAGGCCATCGGGTGCCACTAACTCAGTGCAACACAAGTCATTGCCACGTGGCGGTAGGCCCGTGCAGGAAGCAGGCCATCGGGTGCCACTAACTCAGTGCAACGCAAGTCATCGCCACGTGGCGGTAGGCCTGTGCCGGACACAGGCCATCAGGTGCCACTAACTCTGTGCAACGCAAGTCACGGACCCTTTATGATTGAGTTCCGTGGATGCGGACGCCATCATGTCATCTCCGGCAGTGGGGGATGTGCTGTGGTGGGCCCCTTTTATTGGCAGGGTCACATGTCCTGTGATGCCTGTGCTGGATGGGTGTGGTGTGGGTGTAAACCAGCCCTCAGGGAGTGGCTGTGGCATGCTGACAACTAGACCAGTGACCAGCAGATCACTACAGGGAAGACCTGGGACATGTAGCTGTGTCGTCACCCCCTGTGAGCATAAGCGGAGTAGGCTGGGCTGGCGTATGCCAGTCCAGCATAGGGGTGTGAACAATGAGCCCGGGGCTCTGGGCGTGGTTCAGTTCTGGCCTGGACAAGGAAGTAACCAATGCGTGTGTCTCCATTGTAGTGTCTGCGCCACCCGGACCGCAATCGGCAATGTTGCACCCTGTGACCCAAGCCCCACAACATGTGCAAAATGGATGTGAGGGGGAATCAGTGACCCTACATTCATCCATACTGTCATACTTGAAGGATCATAGATATAACACATCTGTGTGAATTTGAATGTTTTATTCACATTCAGTGGAGTGTTGCAGCTGGAGCAGTACAGGGCCATGCACACCCCACTTGACATTGTTGCCCTGTGGAGGGCCAGCCAGAGTCCATTAGGGAAGGACAAATTCATCGGAAGAGGAAGAGTTCAGTCCACAGTCTGATTGCTGTGTCATTGGTAACCAAACAGAATATGGCAGTCCATGTCGAGGTCCAAGATGAGTGCCGCAGAGTGTATCGGGGGACAGTGGAAGGTGATGATGCAAAGGGCCGAACCAAGCAGAAACAGGCCATATGGCGGAGATGAATGCTACCGCTTCCTCATTAACACAACGGCAGTCTCATCCACATCATCGTCCTCTGATGTGTGACGTGCCTCACCTGTGGGTGGTGGTGTTTCGGCTGCAGCACTGTGTGGCACTGACACATCAGGGGCCGGAGGTGGATTGTCGGCTGCAATGTGTGGCAGTGACACGTCAGGTGCCGGAGGTGGAATGTCTGCCGCACTGTGGGGCACTGACACATCAGGGGGCAGAGATGTGGATGGAGTAGTAGCAGCAGCATTCATCTGCACCAGGCCTTGTGGCAGCAATGCCATGATGAAGATCTGCAGGGCATGGAAGATCCCAGCTACATCTCGGCATGATGTGCAGCTGTGGCAGCCATCCGTTCCACCTCCATCCGCACCATGTCCTCCATGAGCCTCCGCATGTGTCCCAACTCCCGGCTGAGATCACTGGAGCCACTCTGACTAGACAGGTGTTCTTGTCTCCGAGTCATGACTCCAGCGATGTCAGCCAAGGCTCATTGGAGACCATGGAGCAGACTGTGGGTGTCCTTTAGGGACTGTAAGTGGTCCCTGATGGGACGTAGACACCCTTGGATGGCATCTAGTTTGGTTGCCATGAGTTTGAACCCCACCCACACCTGCTCAGCCATCTCCTTCTGGCCCTCCAACACACAGCGTTGAAATGCCATGTGTTGGCCGTGGGGATCCTGGGAGACAGCCGGGGTGGTGGGTGCTTCCTGCTGTGTGGTCTGTGCAGGGGGTGGGGTCTCCTCAATGCAGCTGGGCTGCCCTGCTCCTGGGGGTGGGGTGCGGAAGCTGTCCACGAGCTCTTGGAGGGCGTCGGTGTCGAAGGTGGGGAGGTCCTCCTCATCATCAGTGAGGAGGTGTTCGGTCTGCTCTGCAGGAGGTGATGATTCTCCCTCTGCAATGTAAAGGGGAGATGCAGTTTAACAGTGTGTTCCATGTATGTTCACGCATTGGCCAAGTTTCCAAACAGACTACATGACAATGTACATTGTGACTGTTTAGGAGGAGCTGCCTATTTGAAGCGGGACAGTGGACATTTGTGCACCACCAGGGATGTGGAGTTGTACTTGTCCATTATCATGCAACAGTTTCCTGCTATGCCAAATGTGATTGGCCAGTTTCTACACACAAGCGGCAGCAGTTGTGTCCTCTATTCTGTTGTGAATGTGTTGCAGTTTGTACCACATTGTTGTCAATGTTGATGTGCTCTGATTCTTGTGTGTGTGCTGCATTGTGGGAGAGTCACCCCTGCAGCTCAGACTTTGCTTGGCCTTCTCCCTTTCAGGCGGTGTGCCTTTGACTTCTGTGCTTATGCAGTGCTGAGATGTTGCATACTTGGGTAAATTGGGCTCTTGGTGGGAGTTGGGACTCTTGGGCATGGTTTGTCCGCAGATGTCTTGTTGCTGTCAGGGGTTGTTTGTGCACGTGGATGTATCAGTGTGTGACCTGCTCCTTTCCGGATGTGGACCACACTCAGCCACCTTGGTGTCCTGGCGTGCAACATGTCATGATGAGTGGCCTGCAGACATGCTCATCGTCATGCAGTGTCACTTGCATTGTCAGTGGGACTCACGGATCCGCAGCTTTGCTGGGTTCAGCACATGTGCATGGGTTTGTTGTGAGATTGGTGATGTGTGGGGATTGCCCCCTCTGGGCACATTGTGGACGGGGGACTACTTGCTGTTTCTATGTGTGCTGCAGTATGGCAAGGAGATCAGGGACATGATACAGAGTCATTGTGGTTGTGCAGTGTGCTATACTTCATTGTGCATGTGTGCCATTGTGCCCATCTCCCCCGTCCCCCCAGTTCCTGGTGGTTACTCACCCTGTTGCTGTTATGTCAGGTCATGTTGAGCAGTGTCCGGTCCCCCGACTCCTGCCACCGTCTCCACACTGATGACTGTGGACATCATTTCCTCCATCTCATCCAGCTCCTCCTGTGGCGCAGGACTCCCACCCCCAGTCTGCATTGCTGCTTTGCGGTTGTTTGCGAGTTTCAGCTTGGTTTTGTGCTTCACATTATTCCAGCGCCTCTTGACCTCGTCCATTGTCCTCCTTATTTATTTATTTATTTATATAGCGCGACATTCATCCCATTGGGATATCACAGCGCTGAGGTAGCGGGCAGTGGTGAGTAGGGCTGGTACTGATTCCATAAGTGACATCAGTCTTTAGGGAATAGATGGGTTTTGAGTTTCTTCCTAAACGCAGTGTAATCCTTGATCAGCCGTAGTTCCAGTGGTAGCCCATTCCAGTGCAGTGCCGCAAGGTATGAAAAGGTACGTCCCCCTGCCCTGGTCTTTCTGATCCTTTTAGTCTCGGCTAGCGCCTGCTAGTGTGACCTTAGGCATCTGGAAGGGATGTAAAATTGGATTTTATTCTGAAGAATCCTAGGGCCAGTATGATGGAGTGCCTTGTGTGTATGCCCTAAGAACTTAAATCGGGCTCTTTGACGCATGGGCAGCCAGTGAAGTTGCCTCAGGCAATCAGTTGCTGAGCTGTATCTGCCCTTGTTGCACACCAGTTTGGCCGCTGCATTTTGTACTACCTGCAGGCGTTTGAAGAGGTAGTCTGGCATGCCAACGAAAAGAGCATTTCCATAATTCAGCCTGCTAACAAGCAGGGCCTGTGTGACTGTCCTCCTGCTTCCTCAGCACTCCGACTGCATTCACCTTGTCCACGATGGACTGCCATGTTCCATTTTTTGTTGCCAATGACACAGTGGAGGTGACAAACAGTTGTTGATGGTGTTCTACCACCTCCGTTATCAGGATCCTGTTTTCCTGCGGACTGAACCGCATCTTCCTCTTCTTCTTCTCCTTGCCCTTCCCTGACCCCGAGGTCCCAGGCTGGTCCTCCGTGGGGCTTGTGGGGTTCGGGTTGTCCTCTGTACTTGCTCCGGCTACCTCCATTGTGATTCGCAGTTGTTATGTTTTTTTTGCAGCTTTTATGGTGATTTTTCCCGCCTGACGTGGAAATTGCAAGCCTGGCGCTGCTTGTCGCCGATTTTTCTTTCGCGGTTAGGCCCATCGCAACTTTTTTCACGTTTGGGTTTCCTTTTTTATCGCCATCGCGGTAGTTGTATCGCGGACATTTGAGGGGTTATCGGGAAACTATCGCATGTTACAGCCGCGTTGAGAATACGACGTTGACACAGAGTTATTTTCCCGCGATAGACGGCGATATGAAAAATTGTGTTAGCCTATTTTGGCGATGTTTATCGCACGTTCCTGAGAATATCCCCCAAAGTCAGCAAAACAGGAGGTCAGAAAGCAAAAAAGTCAGGGGAAATCATGCCAAGGATACCATATCTAACAGTTCTTCTGAGATGGTAGCATGCAAAAACATTGATTATAAAGCAATCTTTCTCAGAAACAGATTCTAAAACGAAGACTACCAAAATCTCGATCTTACATTAAAAACGCTTCACAAAAATGTGAACCTGTACTGTATCCTGCTATTAAATACTTGCCCTCAAATATGCTAGGACCGGAGTAGGTGCGTTAAAATTCGTAACTCTTTCTTTCTCGACAATTTGTGAGATGTTTGCAAACTTTCTTGAAATTCATTTGAGTTATCTCACTGGAAAAATTGGGCCCGATTCGCAAAAGTAAACTGAGACGAAAGTCTAACTTTACGACTTTCGGTATTCACTAATGGCATTGATGAGTAGTAATAATAGACTTTTGTATCAGTTTAACTTAAGATTTGGTCTTAGTTAAACATAAGACCAAAACTTAAGTTAAACTGAGAGAAAAGTCTGAGGGGCAGATTCTCAAGAACGTGCGATAAACATCGCCAAAATAGGTTAACTCAAGTTTCCATATCGCTGTCTATCTCGGGAAAATAACCCCGTGTTAACTTGGCATTCATAACACGGCAGTAACATGCGATAGTACCCCGATAACGCGTCAATTGTCCGCGATAACATTACCGGGACGGCGATGAAAATCCAAACCTGAACGCGAAAAATGTTGCGATGGGCCCAACCGCAATAAGACAATCAGCGAAAAGCAGCACCAGGCCTGCAAATCACACACGTCAGGCGGGAAAAATCACTACAAAAGCAGAAAAAATAAATAAACAGACAAAAAACGAACTACAGCGAAGCACAATGGAGGCAGCCGGAGCAGGGACAGAGGACGGCCCGAACCCCACAAGCCCCACGGATGACCAGCCTGGGACCTCGGGGACAGGGAAGGGCAAGGACAAGAAGAAGAGGAAGACGCGGTTCAGTCCGCAGGAAAACAGGATCTTGATCACGGAGGTGGTAGAACACCATCAACAACTGTTCATCACCTCCACTGTGTCATTGGCAACAAAAAATGGAATATGGCAGTCCATCCTGGACAAGGTGAATGCAGTCGGAGTGCTAAGAAGGACAATGGAAGAGCTCAAGAGGCGCTGGAATGATGTGAAGCGCAAAACCAAGCTGAAACTCGCCAACAACCGCAAAGCAGCAATGCAGACTGGAGGTGGGAGTCCAGCGCCACAGGAGGAGCTGGATGAGATGGAGGAAATGGTGTCCACAGTCATCATTGTGGAGACGGTGGCAGGAGTTGGGGCACCGGACACTGCTCAACATGACCTGACACAACAGCAACAGGGTGAGTAACCACCAGGGACTGGGGGGACGGGGGGAGATGGGCACAATGGCACACATGCACCATCAAGTAAACCACCGTGCACACCCACAATGACTCTGGATCATGTCCCTGATCTCCTTGGCATACTGCAGCACATATAGAAACAGCAAGTAGGCCCCCGTCCACAATGTGCACAGAGGGGGCTCTTCCCACACATCACTAATTTCACAACAAACCCATGCACATGTGCTGAACCCAGCAAAGCGGCGTGTCTGTGAGCCACACTGACAATGCAAGTGACACTGCATGACGAATAGCATGGCTGCAGTCAATATATCATGACATGTTGCACGCCACCACACTGAGGTGGCTGAGTGTGGACCACATCCGTAAAGGAGCAGGTCACACTCTGACACATCCACCTGCACAAACAACCCCTGACCTCAACAACACAACTGCGGACAAACCATGCCCCAGAGTCCCAAGTCCCACCAAGAGCCCAATTTCCCTAAGAATACAACATCTCAGCACTGTAGAAGCACAGAAGTCAAAGGCACACCACCTGAAAGGGATAAGGGCCAGCCAAATCAGAGCTGCAGGGGCGAATCTCCCAAAATGCAGCACACACACGTAACATTCAGAGCACAGCAACATTGACAACAATGTGGTATAAACTGCAACACGTTCACAGCAGAACAGAGGACACAACTGGTGCCGCTTGTGTGTAGAAAATGGTCAATCACATTTGGCATAGCAGGGAAATGTGAGATGATGATGTACAAGTACAAACACACATCCGTGATGTCGTCGTAATGTCTACTGTCACGCATCAAATAGGCAGCTCCTCCCAAACAGTCACAATGTACACTGTCATGCAGTCTGTATGTAAACCTGTACAATGCGTCAACGTACATGTGAACACAATGTTAAACTGCATCTCCCCATCACATTGCAGAGGGAGAACCAACACCTCCTGCAGAGCAGACCCAACAACTCTTCACTGATGACGAAGAGGACCTCCACACCTTCGACACCGACGCCCTCCAAGAGTTCATGGACAGCTACGGCACCTCACCTCCAGGAGCAGGGCAGCCCAGCTGCATCGAGGAACCCCACCCCCTGCACAGACCACACAGAAGAAGCACCTACCACCCCGGCTGTCTCCCAGGACCCCCACGAACAACACATGGCCTTTCAACGCCGTGTGTTAGAGGTCCAGGAGAAGATGGCTGATCAGGTGCGGGTGGGGTTCGACCTCATGGCAGCCAAACTTGATGCCATACATGGGTGTCTGAGTACCATCAGGGACCACTTACAGTCCCTAACGGACACACACAGTCCGCTCCATGCTCTCCAACGATCCATGGCTGACATCGCTGGAGTCATGATACTGAGACAAGTTGGGACAGATGCGGGGGCTCATGGAGAACATGGAGCGGATGACGGCGGAAAGAATGGCTGCCACGGCTGCACACCAGCTAGATGTGGCTGGGGCCTTCCATGCCCTGCAGCACATCGTCATGGCATTGCTGCCTCAAGGCCTTGCGCAGATGAATGCTGCTGCTGCTCCTACATCCACATCTCCGCCCCCTGATGTGTCAGTGCCTCACAGTGCGGCAGGCAATCCACCACCACCCACGTGTGAGGCACATGTGAGATCAGAAGACGAAGATGCGGGTGACTCAACCTTACTGGTAAGGAGGAGGCAGTAGCATTCATCTCTGCCATATGACCTGTTTCTGCTTGGTTCTGCCCTTTGCATCATCACCTTCCACTGTCCCCCGATACACTCTACGACACTCACCTTGGACCTCGACATGGACTGCCATTTTCTGTTTGGTTACCAATGACACAGCGATCAGACTGCGGACTGAACTCTTCCCCTTCCGATGTACTTGTCATTCCCTGAAGGACTCTGGCTGGCCCTCCACGGGCCAATAATGTGAAGTGGGGTTTGCATGGCCCTCTACTGCTCCAGCTGCAACACTCCACTGGATGTGAATTAAACATTCAGATTCGCACAGATGTGTCATGTCTATGATCATTCAAGTATGAAAGTATGGATGAATGTAGGGTCTGTGATTCCCCCTTACGTCCATGTTGCCCATGTTGTGGAACTTGAGTCACAGGGTGCAACATTGCCGATTGCGGTCCGGGTGGCGCCGACACTACAACAGACACACACGCATCAGCTACTGCCTTGTCCAGCCCAGAACTGAACCACGCCCAGAGCCCCGGGCTCATTGTTCACACCCCTACGCTGGACTGGCATACGCCAGCCCAGCCCACTCCGCTTACGCTTACAGCGGGGGGACGTTAAAGCTACATGTCCCAGGTCTTCCCTGTAGTGATCTGCTGATCACTGGTCTAGTTGTCAGCATGCCACAGCTACTCCCTGAGGACTGGTGTACACCCACACCACACCCATCCAGCACCGGCGTCACAGGACATGTGACCCTGCCAATAAAAGGGGCCTACCACATCACATCACCCACTGCCGAAGGTGACATGATGGCGTCTGCACCACGAGACTCAATCATGAAGGGGCCATGACCTGTGGTGCACTGAGTTGGTGGCACCCGCTGCACTGCGGCCCGCACGGGCCTACCGCCACGTGACGATGACTTGCGTTGCACAGGGTCAGTTGCACCCGCTGCACTGCAGCTGACAGGGGCCTACCGCCACGTGACGATGACTTGCGTTGCACAGGGTTAGTGGCACCCGCTGCACTGCGGCCCGCACGGGCCTACCGCCACGTGACGATGACTTGCGTTGCACAGGGTCAGTTGCACCCGCTGCACTGCAGCTGGCAGGGGCCTACCGCCACGTGACGATGACTTGCGTTGCACAGGGTCAGTGGCAACCGCTGCACTGTGGCTGGCAGGGGCCTACTGTCACGTGACGATGACTTGCGTTGCACAGGGTCAGTGGCACCCACTGCACTGCGACTGGCAGGGTCCTACCGCCACGTGACGATGACTTGCGTTGCACAGGGTTAGTGGCACCTGAAGAGCTGAGCGGGTGTGCAGCCTGCGATGATGCGTTGGCCTCGACACGGCGTCCAGCGAATCAAGACTCAAATTGAACAGTGTGCCCTGCTGGACCGCAGTGTACGCGCAGGCAGCAGTTAGCACACACATGACTCCGCGGTGCGGTGCCGCAGGGTGCGCTGGGGGCCTGTGGCGCGGAATCCTGTGATCGGCTGAGGAGGATGCACCGGCACGTGGTGGGCCCTCTTGGAGACACGCCGGTGGCGGCAGGTGAGCATTGAGGCCTGGGTGCGCAGGGGCGGCCATTCATCGCTGGGCGGAGGACCGGTCTGGGGACCTGGGCTGGGGTGCATCAGGCGCACAGGATCGCGCAGGCACCACCGGTCACGGCGGCGGACTCATGGCTGGGTGGGGGGCGCCGCCCTTGCTGACACGGCCCTGCATGCGATGTTCGTGATGTGAGCAGGTTGGTTTGTGACGTAGCCACCTCGTCTCCAGTGTGAATGTGCCCATTGAAGGTGGTCGGCCACGTGTGTGTAGGCCTATGGGCAGGTTGTGGCGGAGACTGAGACACACGCAGTAGTCACTTTGGTGGTGTATTGGTGACGTGTGCATTCCCACAGTTTTGAGTTGGGGGATTGTGGAGTTGAGGTGTGTGGTGTGTTCAGTTGGTACTTGCTGATGGGCAGTGCATTTCCATGGGGGCCATCCTCAAAGCGCTGGTTGGCGGCAGACTTGCGGACATGTGGGGATCATGCACACTGCCTGGGGTATTTGCAACGACATTGGTGGACAGGCCACGGTGGTCCACTTCTGTATGCACAGTGATGGCATGCGTGTGGTTGCTGTTGCGGTGATTGTGTGCAGTGTCGGCAAGGGGCACAAGTCATACACATGTGCTGTGAATTGCCCCCAACACGTGCGTGACGCCAGCTATGGCGTAGTTCCTTTGCGTGGTCTCAAGATGTTCCTGCGCAGTGTGGGGGGTGTGAGGGGCAGGGGTATCAGGCTGACACACACCGTGATGCTTTCAGGTGTGAAGAGTCCTGCATGATGTGACCGTAGCAGCAGTTCGTGTGGTCGTTACCTTCCTGTTCATTCCTACGACGGTTACGGCCACACGTAGTTCTGTTACGGTCTTCTCATGCATGGTTTATCTGGCCTGTGGGCATTCCGGTTTGTCCAGGTGCAGTACACTGTACCGGATTAGGCATGTGACTATACGGAAGTTTGACCATTATCACCATTTCTCCCACAGGTTTCTGAAGACACGTTGCCCTGTTGGAGTTCCCCGTTGGGAATGGAACGCGTTGGCTGAGCTTTTCATTTTGTTGATTTATGTATTTGTAATAAAGTTCTGTTTTTCCACTACCGTTGATTACTGGACTTCATGAGCTTGGGGGGGACGGTCCGGGGGGGCGGGGGGCTGGGGGTGGTGGCGGTGGGTGTTGTGGCCCTCTTGGGTCTCCGTGCTGCATGGTCATTGGCTCCATGGCATCTGTTGGTCTTCAGATGTGGCTCTGGGCTGGGCTCCTTTTCTACTGCAGTTGGTCGTCCTGCTTAACACCAGTAAAAGGCAGGTGTTAAATCCCTGCTGCTAACGCGCCTTATCGCCTGTTCTTGGTTCGCATCGCAGGTCTGACTGGTCGTTGAGAATCTCGCGAAGTGGTGTTTTCGTGTGTTTTTGCACGGGAACGCCTACTCTGCATATCATTAGCGTTAGTTGTCGCACTCATCCGTGGCGATGTTTTTTGCGGCAACTATCGCTGGAAAACTGGCGATATCAGCAGTTTGCACCAGCTTGAGAATATGGCGATAAATCTATTGCCACTTTTGCGGCGCTAAAGTGCCGATAAGTCAGCGATAAGTCCTTGAGATTATGCCCCTAACTTTACTACTCGTAAATGACCTTTGTGAACACCAAAAGTTAGACTTTCATCTCAGTTTACCTTTGTGAATCGGGCCCTTTGTATACAAGGGCATACTTTGTGTATAAAAGTCACTCGAAATACTGGCAAGAGACTGGAAAAATGAAAAAATGTCTCTTGCAAAACAGTTTAATCTTGAACCAGTGTTCCATGCGGAATAATTATGCAAAATGTCATGACCTTCAATTCCCAAAATGTAGATACATTCATGTAATGTAAAATGTGTTAATGGTAAATTTACCCAGACACATATCAGGTAGGAAGTGAATTTGGTTGTACTTAGGAATAATGTATCATTTTTGCAGAGATATTACTGTATGGTGGAGAGCTGAACGTCTGTATTTTGAAGTAGATATTTTACCAGTCTATTTATTCACATCCATCCTCGTGACACACCATGTGATGTACAGAGACACCCCAGGCTATTTCGAAAAGAACATCAAACTGTATCATCCAGCTAGTCATTCATGACCCAGGACTTTCTTTTCTGTTAGTTGCCAGTTTTTGTCTCGCCATAGCCAGTGAGAGAATCTGTTCCCTTTTATAAGCCAAGCTTTACCTGAGCACCCGATTAAATTAGACAAACGAATTATTCTGTAGCCGGGTTAAAACATTTCTAGGCTAGAATACTTGCTCTCATACGTCCCTGTGTGCTCCGCACTTTGATGCCCTGTAGGTCTTTAGCGTTTTATAAATGTAGTGGATATGGATTTGGAGGGACAGTTCTGCCTGCAGAATATGGCATTCACTGCAGAGCCGAAGCAGCAGCCTGTCTGGGAAGATAACGTTAGGATGCATAACCTTTCCACCTTGTGCCACACTGCATCATGGTTAGAGTGGGCTAATTATACACATGTTCAGAAAGGAAAAAAGGAAGCTCTTTAGGAATACTACAAAAAGGTATTTTAGTACTTTTGAAAAGTTATATTTTTTTAGGGCTGAGATTTTTATTCTCGTATTTCATAAATCCTAAAAAGTGAATGATATTAGAGTAAACCGACACGAGTCCCATGTCTTAATAAATGCCCTGGTTCTACGTTTTGGAGAATGCATGCTGCAGTTCTGTTATAAAAGACCAGTCTACAAAAATGTAAAATGTTGAATGCCGTCATAGAGGGAAGGCATGATCGGCATAATGTAACATGGTCACCATGCAGGTGGAGAAACAATATTGAAAATAAAATAAATTGTGGGCCAGATTTACTTAACCTTTGCATTGTCCTTGCCTTGCGCAATGAGTGGAGTATGGGTGTTCCCAGTGCTTAATTTGTAAAAATATAAGTGGCAGGGTCTTGGTCAGAAGTCCACTGCAGCTTGCGCCACCCATTGCCCCTGACATCACTGCCAATGACAGTACCAACGTAATTACAAACCATTGCATTCCTAGAAGTGTGACAGCTCAGAATATTCGAGAAACCCATAGCTCTAATAATATCTTGGGCGCAGGTATTAGTCAATTTTAATGTATATTGTATTATTAAAAAACTGTTGTTGTTCTCATCTGTAAAGTATACAAACAGCACCACCATGTGGCAGACTGTGATAAGTGCTGGTGTTGACACCAAAGTGCCGGTGACGAGCACCGGAAACCACAAGCTCAATTAAGCACTGGTTGTTCCTGTGCATCCACCGGCAGAATTAAATGCAATCCTATATTTACTGAAACAGTAAACCTGGGACTGAACCAAAACAGTATGCCACTGCGACTAGGGCGTAACGAGGAGAAATATGTTTATTTCTCCTCTTTGTTTCCTCTTTTTGTGAACGATGAATTGTACATCACGCTTAGAACGAGGAAATTGTGCCTTAGGATTGTTTTTGTGCAAGAAGGTGTCCTTCCTGCAAAAAAACAATTAAACAATCCTGCCTGTAAGGTAGGCATCCTTGCACCATGGTATAAGCAGCCTCAAGTGCGCCAGAGCAGCAAAAGCGCCGAAGAGACCCATATCCCAGTAGATACAGCGCTGTTCATTTCTCTCACTTTCACACAGTGCAGCACTGCAACTTTTCTTGCTGCCCTGCATTGAGTGACCTTCTAGTAAATATGTCATATGTTTTTGGGTTAGATGCATCCATGGGATATTGACAACAATTCAAGGCAAGCACATTCTATCAATAAATAAACGAGGAAGACCAAACATAATTAATTAACTGGGCCAGGGCTAATTAAAGAGCTTCATTTAAATATATGCCTTCATTTATATGTTATAATAATCACTTTCTATATAAATGATTGCAATTTATCTTCACTGCATGCACTTTTGACTCGTGTCAGAATCTGGCATGCCCCTTGGCTTTCTGACCCGGGTTTGAACAGCCTTTTAAGAAGGATAAAGAATTAGATAAAGGTAGCCATGTTTAGCAAAATACTGAAAATATACTGTATGCAATCCCTGAGGATTCTTAATAATAATAATGATGCCATGGTTTTATATATTGTTTAGCTGAGAATAGAGGTTATCAAAAGAACAATGCATTACATCGTAATAACTGGTTTGGTATTGCCTAGTAAAGATATATGCCTCCTTGGCGAAACACATACAGGAATCAATGGAATGCAAATGAAGTAGCCTCTCTCAGGATCCTAGTCCTGAAGAAGACCTCCGTATATACAAGTCCGCACCCAGAGAGGTTGAAACGCACTGTGCAGACACTCCATACTGAGGAGTTCCTGAAGGACTGTAGGACAATTTCACTCCATAGGAAGTCGCTGGCAAAGCATCCTACTGTACTGAATAATAAGTCTAGTCCTATATCCTCGGGGGGAGTCAATAATTGATGAGATAATAGAAACCCAAAATGAAAGAAGGATTACTTATTATTACCCCTTGGACTTTGATGCCAATGCCTTTGAGTTACATAAATAAGAATGGACTGATATTGTATAGTACTCATTTTTAAACTCTCTTTTGTGATTTGCCTTTTCTGGTAGACTGGTGATGGATACATGCAGTACACAATAACAGCTGTCAAACTGCTCACGTGTTTTGTCAAATACGTAAAGGACTGTGCAGCAAATATCCATGGCACCAAAATAAGGAGCACTCGTATTAAATAAAGTGTTGTAATACACGTCTGACGGAATGTCTTAATACTTATCAATAATAAAACAAACATTGGTAAAGTCAATAGGTCCGACTTTAATGTGTATTCTTAGACAAGCATCATTTGTGCACAGCTCTTCTTTAAAGTGAGTTCATAAAGTAGTTGCAAGCGGGATCAGCTTCAAATATTGTGCAACCTGGCACTTGTCTGTCGTGGCAGTCTCTCCCGAGGTTTGCAAGGCTCATTGCTCACTGTCCAAAAGACCTTGGCAGACTACAGTCCAATGTTCTCAATCTAAATCTTGCCTTCTGAAGGAATCTTTAATGATGGATGGTGAAGATGTGTCACAGAACACCCAAGGCAGAGCTACATTTACACAATGACTTTTTAAACGCCTTTGTGAATTACTACTCTACTCTAAGTGCTTCTTGGGGTTCTTCTGGGAGATAAAGATCTGTCAGTAATTATTGTTTGACTTTGTACGGCCCCTGTGTGGTTTTATTATTAAGACATGTGAGCATAGTGTTTTTGATTTATCTAGGTGGCATTTCAATTGAAATCCGTATCATTTTTCTTTCTTATCACATCAAACATAGAGCCCTTCACTCGACAGTCCTTAAATTTATAGGACGCTGGATTTAAAGACTTCTCTTGAGAGCCTACATATTGATTTGCAATCCTTTGGTCTTCTGAAGAGAAATTTGTGACACATTTATTCATTATTCAGCAAATTCACAGTCACTGTAGTGCAGCAGAAGGACAACCACTTCATAATACTTCCCTTCATATGGGTGAAAGCTATGTATAGTCTTAACACTTATAGTGTTTCACCTTTGTCAAAAAAGTGGACCAAAAGAGTGCTTCACAACGTTGTGAGCAAAAGTAGTTCTCTCTATTGCCAGTGGGAGGTAGGGGTTTTCCTAGCAGAACAAATATTTTTTTAAATAATACACACTACCGAGCCACCAGGTTTTCACAGGCAAAATTCTGATTTAAGCATGAAAAACATCCGGAAGTATGCATACATGGTGCATGCATTATTATAAAAATGATTGATGTACACACTCATGCACATACTATGCATCTAGGAACGTATTCACAAGAGAAATTTCAGGAATTTAGAGGAAACAGTCCACCTTACCTAGAAGCAGAATTACGGCTTACTTGAATTTACAACAGTTTTCCAGGTTAGACCAGGAAATGTGCACCAGTTTGAGCCTTTCATGCATAATCCAGGGAAAGGTTTGTGAGTTTCTTTTCCAGCATGAGTGAAATAATTTCCCAAATGCATCATTGTATGGTGGAATGTCTTCATTAGAACAATTTTTCCTTTATTATTATTTTTTTTCTCCACATGAGAAAAATTCCCGTTAAGAAACTCCTTACACGAGAATTTTGACTGTGAGCCCCTACCTTGAATAGTGATTTTCTTCTGCTCTTGGAAAGAGTAAATATCTCAACACTTCCAGGAAGTAAATACATCACACAGGAGTTAGAAGAAGCCCAAATTATCACCATACCCTAGAACTGTTACTCCTAACTAACCCAGGCGGAGTTGCACTACGCAGAACACCGTGAAGTGCAAAAAAAACTCTGTCGCACTACGCGGAGCTCTGCGAGCGGCGGAGTTTGATAAAAAAATGCAGTTCGCAGTGATTGCTCAGTGCCGGATGCTTGTCCGCACTGTGCAATCATTGCGAACGGCACCATGCACAGTGCAAGCGGTCCCTGCTTTCCTTTTCTGCCGCTCGAGTAGATTTTTACTCGAGCGGCAGCTTTCTCAACGCGAACGGACAGTTTCTCAACACGAGCTGTCGCGAGCTTACGCGACCACTCGCGATGAGAAACCTGACCCCCCCGCGTTGAGAAATCTCACTGGGATGTTGATTTTCCACGCTCGCGCTCGCCAACTTGATGTTGACGATCGCGAACGAGGAAAAATCTCGCCGGGAGGTTGATTTTCCTCGCTCGCGATCGCCAACTTGACGTTGACAAATGGTACGAGGAAAAAAACTCCGCTCCGCAACACGAAGGGGAGTTTTTCAGAACTCCGCGATCTCCGCGTAACGCGGAGTGCAGAAAACTCTGCAAACTCCACGAGCGGAGCGGAGTACACTGCCCAGGGTTACTCCTAACCCTATGAGTGGGATTTACAGGTGCAGAATACTATGTGATTGTGAGGTTATTTTGCACATAAGTAAAATAATGTACGCCAGCAACGTTAAATTAACTGACTACCTTGCTGTCATGAATCAAGTGATTTCTGCGTGTTATTCAAACATACATGTGAAAATGCCTTTGTGAATAGGAGTATCAAAAAAGTGATGCGGTGGCGCCTTCTCGGCTAAGGCGGCGGTGTGTCACCTCCAGAAGAAAAATAAAATGATAATAAAAATGTTATTATCATTTTATTTTCACTATTGTCTGGCTCTGTAAAGGTGCAGGCAGGGTGAGGCTGTGCCGGCGGCAGAGCAGGGGGAGGAGTGGACAGCACACTCTAAAGTGTGAATGACTGGCTGGCCGCCTTGGGTTGGGCAAATAGTCATGCGCACTTTGCATGTTTCCCACTAGGCTGCATTACACAGCCTGGTGGGGAACTTGCCCAGGCTCCCAGTCCCAGTCTGAGCGCCGAACAATGGCACTCGGACCAATCACAATGCTGCTGTAAGGCAGCATTGTGATTGGCAATGGGAACCTGGGTGTTTCCTGTTCCTGCGTCGTGGAGGAAGAGGACGGAGGAGAGCCGCCCGATGGGAAGGTAAGTGCGTTTTTCTTTATTTTTTCACCCTTTTCTTTTTTTAACACCCACCCCTCCCCGCCTCACCACTACTCCCGAGTAGCAGCCGCTACTGAAATGATGGATGGAAGGCTTGAATTAATTTCAGCCACTGGTAATTACTTGGGCCGCATCCTAATCCATCGTTATTTTGCACACCATGTCACCTCAGTTTGGACCCAGCTATACGAAAATCAGTCTCGACCCTGCTTCATTAAGAACAGCCCAACCAAAACTGCCAAGCTAGGTCCTCCCTAGCAGACCGGCATGCCCAGATGTGGGTCCCGTGCACACTGTGTCACTGGAACCAAACTGTACCTGTCTGATGAGCCATTACCAAGGTTGAAACCGGTCGTGGGTTGCTTGTGCTCTGGTTCAGGAAGAATCTAGCTTGGCAGTTCGGGTTGGACAGTTCTGATTGCAGCAGGGTCAAGACTTATTTGCAGATAACTGCGTCCAAACTGAGGTGTCATGCTATACATAATAACAATGGTATGGCATGCGGCCCGGAGTAATTACTAGTAGGTGAGATTAACTCAAGCATTGCATCCATCTCTTTTTTGTATACTTTAGTGTGTCGCCCTAAGTAGGATAAGGATGCCCAGATGTGGGTCCCGTGCACACTGTGTCACTGGAACCAAGCTGTACCTGGCTGATGAGCCCATAACTAGGGCAACACTGGCCCTGGGTTGCTTATGTTCCAGTTCAGGGTAGACCTGGCTTGGCAGTTTGGGCTGGACTGTTCCAACTGGAGCAGGGTCAAGACTAATTTGGAGATAGCTGGGTCCATACTCAAGTGACATGGTGTGCAAAATTATGTTAGACTGGGATAAGGCCCAGCTAATTACCAGTGGCTGAGATTAATTCATGCATTCCATCCCTCACTTTTTTCTATACTTTAGTGTGTCGCCCGAGTGGTATGAGTATGCCCATATGTAGGACTTGTGCACACGCTGTCACTGGAACCAAGCAGTACCCGGCTAATGAACCCATAACTAGGGCGTAACCGGTCCTGGCTGCATGCATTCTGGTTCGGGGAGGACCTGACTTGACAGTTCAGGCAGAACTGTTCCGACGGGAGCAGGGTTAAGACTGAATTGCAGATAGCTGGGTCCAAACTGCGGTGACATGGTGTGCAAAATAACGATGGACTGGAATGAAGCCCTAAGTAATTTAATAGTGGCTAAGATTACCTCAGAATTCCACCCATCACTTTTTGTATACTTTAGTGTGTCTTACTAAGTAGGACGGGTATTCCAGATGTGGGTCCCGTGCATACTATATCACTGGAACTCAGCTTTACCCCGCTGATGAGCCAAAATCTAGGTCAAAACCAGTGTGTTCTGGTTCAGGGTGGTCCTAGTTTGGCAGTTTGGACAGAACTGTTCGGATTGGAGTAGGGTCAAGACTGGATTGCAGATAGCTGGGTCCAAACTGCGGTGACATGGTGTGCAAAATAACGATGGACAAGGATAAAGCCCTAAGTACTTAATAGTGGCAAAGATGAACTCAAGAATTCCATTAATCATTTTTGTATA
Source organism: Calotriton arnoldi (assembly GCA_963921515.1). Taxonomy (NCBI): domain Eukaryota; kingdom Metazoa; phylum Chordata; class Amphibia; order Caudata; family Salamandridae; genus Calotriton; species Calotriton arnoldi. The sequence goes on from CAWUFW010020121.1 coordinate 151,740, forward strand.
CTTAGTGTGTATCCCTAAGTGGGACGGGTATTCCAGACGTGGGTCCCGTGCACATTTTATCACTAGAGCCAAGCTTTACCCCGCTGATGAGCCCAAAACTAGGGCAAAACCGGCCCAGGGTTGCTTGTGTTGCGGTTCTGGGAGGTCGTGACTTGGAAGTTCAGGCAAGACTGTTCCAATTGTAGCAGGGTCAAGACTGATATGCAGATAGCTGGGTACAAACTGATGTGACATACAAAATAAGTTTGGATTGGAATGCTGCCCAGAGTAATTTCCAGTCATTGAGATTAATTCAAGCACTCCAGCCATCACTTTTTTTATACTCCAGTGTTCCGCCCTAAGTGGGACGGGTATGCCCATACTTGGGTCCCATGAACACTGTGTCACTGGAACCAAGCTGCACCCGACTGATGAGCCCAGAAATGTGTCATATCCGGTCCTGGGTTTCTTGTGTTTTGGCTCAGGGAGGACCTGAATTTACAGTTTGAGCTACACTGTTCCAATTGGAGCAAGGTCATGACTGATTTGCAGTGGCTGGGTCCAAACTGAGGTGACATGGTGTGCAAAATAGCAATGGACTGGGTTGCTGCCCAAAGTAATTAGTGGTGGCTGAGATTAATTCAAGCATTCTATCATCGCTTTTTTGCATACTTTAGTGTGTTGCCCTAAGTGGGGCGGGTCTGCCCAAACGTGGGTCCCGTTCACACTGTGTTACTGGAACCAAGCTGTACCTGGTTGATGGGCCCATAACTAGGGCAAAACTGGTCCTGGGTTGCTTATGTTCCAGTTTAGGGAGGACCGGGCTTGGCAGTTTGGGCTGTACTGTTCCAATTGGAGCAGGGTCAAGACTGATTTGCAGATAGCTGGGTCCAAAACTGAGGTGACATGGTGTGCATAATAATGATGGAATGCGATACCGCCCTGAGCAGCTACTAGTGGCAGAGTTTAATTCAAGAATTCCATCTGTCACTGTTTGTATACTTTAGTGTGTCACCCTAAGTGGAAAGGATATGGCTAGATATGGGTCCTGTGCACACTGTGTCACTGGAACCAAGCTGCACCTGACTTATGAGCCCATAAATAGGGCGAAAACAGCCCTGGGCTGCTAATGATCCAGTTCATGGTGGACCTGGCTTGGCAGTTTGGGCTGGTCTGTTCCAACTGGAGCAGGGTCAAGACTAATTTGCAGATAGCTGGATCTATACTCAAGTGACATGGTGTGTAAAATTATGTTGGACTGGGATGTGGCCTGACTAATTACCAGTGGCTGAGATTAATTCATGCATTCCATCCATCACTTTTTTCTATACTTTAGCGTGTCGTCCAAGTGGCATGGGTATGCCCATATGTAGGACTTGTGCACATGCTGTCACTGGAACCAAGATGTACCCGGCTAATGAATCCATAACTAGGACGTAACCGGTCCTAGCTGCATGCGTTCTGATTCGGGGAGGACCTGACTTGACAGTTCAGGCAGAACTGTTCTGATTGGAGAAGGGTCAAGACTGAATTGCAGATAGCTGGGTCCAAACTGCGATGACATGGTTTGCAAAATAACAATGGGCTGGGATGAAGCCCTAAGTAATTAATAGTGGCTAAGATTATCTCAAGAATTCCATCCATCACTTTTTTGTATACTTTAGAGTGTCTCACTAATTAGGACAGGTATTCCAAATGTGGGTGCGGTGCACACTATATCACTGAAACCAAGCTTTACCCTGCTGATGAGCCCAAAACCAGTTCAGGGTGGTCTGGCTTGACAGTTTGGACAGACTGTTAGGATTGGAGTAGGGTCAAGACTGAATTGCAGATAGTTGGGTCCAAACTCCCGTGACATGATGTGCAAAATACCCATGGACAAAGATGAAGCCCTAAGTACTTAATAGTGGCAAAGATTAACTCAAGAATTCCATGAATCACTTTTTGTATACTTAGTGTGTATTCTTAAGTGGGGTGGGTATTCCAGACGTGGGTCCCATGCACATTATATCGCTGGAACCAAGCATTACCCTGCTGATGAGCCCAAAACAAGGGCAAAACCGGCCTGGGGTTGCTTGTGATTAGGCCTGGGCGGTAAATTCCGTTCCGCTCGCGGAATTTGCGGAATTTGGGTAATTTCACTTTCCACGGAGAACGCGGAATTACCAAAAATTCCGCGATCCGCGGCTTCGCGGAATTTTTTGCTTGTTCGCGCTTTCAAAATGCGTGTTCGTGAGATATTTCTCCCCGAGCACGCAAACAGCGTTCGCGAACAGGAAAAAGCATCGCGAACGGGCGGAACAAGCAAGATTTTTACCGTTTCGCGGAGCTTTGCGTAGCGCGACTACTCAAATTCCTCCCACCCCTACTTGTGATCCAGTTCTGGGAGGCCCTGACTTGCCAGTTCAGGCAAGACTGTTCCTATTGTAGCAGGGTCAAGACTCATCTGCAGATAGCTGGGTCCAAACTGATGTGACATGCAAAATAACTTTGGATTTGAATGCTGCCCAGAGTAATTTCCAGTCACTGAGATTAATTCAAGCAATCCATCCATCACTTTTTTGTATACTTTAGTGTGTTGCCATAAGTGGGGCGGGTATGCCCAGATGTGGGCCTCATGCACACTGTGTTACTGGAACCAAGGTGCACCCTGCTGATTAGCCCTTAACTAGGGCAAAACTGATCCTGGGTTGCTTGTGTTCCAGTTTAGGGAGGACCTAGCTTGGCAGTTTGGGCTGTACTGTTCCAATTGGAGCAGGGTCAAGACTGATTTGCAGATAGCTGGGTCCAAAACTGAGGTGACATGGTGTGCATAATAATGATGGAATGCGATACCGCCCTGAGCAGCTACAAGTGGCTGAGTTTAATTCAAGAATTCCATCTGTCACTGTTTGTATACTTTAGTGTGTCACCCTAAGTGGAAAGGATATGGCTAGATATGGGTCCTGTGCACACTGTGTCACTGGAACCAAGCTGCACCTGACTTATGAGCCCATAAATAGGGCGAAAACAGCCCTGGTCTGCTAATGTTCCAGTTCAGGGTGGACCTGGCTTGGCAGTTTGGGCTGGTCTGTTCCAACTGGAGCAGGGTCAAGACTAATTTGCAGATAGCTGGATCTATACTCAAGTAACATGGTGTGTAAAATTATGTTGGACTGGGATGTGGCCTGACTAATTACCAGTGGCTGAGATTAATTCATGCATTCCATCCCTCACTTTTTTCTATACTTTAGTGTGTCGCCCGAGTGGTATGAGTATGCCCATATGTAGGACTTGTGCACACGCTGTCACTGGAACCAAGCAGTACCCGGCTAATGAACCCATAACTAGGGCGTAACCGGTCCTGGCTGCATGCATTCTGGTTCGGGGAGGACCTGACTTGACAGTTCAGGCAGAACTGTTCCGACGGGAGCAGGGTTAAGACTGAATTGCAGATAGCTGGGTCCAAACTGCGGTGACATGGTGTGCAAAATAACGATGGACTGGAATGAAGCCCTAAGTAATTTAATAGTGGCTAAGATTACCTCAGAATTCCACCCATCACTTTTTTGTATACTTTAGTGTGTCTTACTAAGTAGGACGGGTATTCCAGATGTGGGTCCCGTGCATACTATATCACTGGAACTCAGCTTTACCCCGCTGATGAGCCAAAATCTAGGTCAAAACCAGTCCTTGGTTGATTGTGTTCTGGTTCAGGGTGGTCCTAGTTTGGCAGTTTGGACAGAACTGTTCGGATTGGAGTAGGGTCAAGACTGGATTGCAGATAGCTGGGTCCAAACTGCGGTGACATGGTGTGCAAAATAACGATGGACAAGGATAAAGCCCTAAGTACTTAATAGTGGCAAAGATGAACTCAAGAATTCCATTAATCATTTTTGTATACTTAGTGTGTATCCCTAAGTGGGACGGGTATTCCAGACGTGGGTCCCGTGCACATTTTATCACTAGAGCCAAGCTTTACCCCGCTGATGAGCCCAAAACTAGGGCAAAACCGGCCCAGGGTTCCTTGTGTTGCGGTTCTGGGAGGTCGTGACTTGGAAGTTCAGGCAAGACTGTTCCAATTGTAGCAGGGTCAAGACTGATATGCAGATAGCTGGGTACAAACTGATGTGACATACAAAATAAGTTTGGATTGGAATGCTGCCCAGAGTAATTTCCAGTCATTGAGATTAATTCAAGCACTCCAGCCATCACTTTTTATACTCCAGTGTTCCGCCCTAAGTGGGACGGGTATGCCCATACTTGGGTCCCATGAACACTGTGTCACTGGAACCAAGCTGCACCCGACTGATGAGCCCAGAAATGTGTCATATCCGGTCCTGGGTTTCTTGTGTTTTGGCTCAGGGAGGACCTGAATTTACAGTTTGAGCTACACTGTTCCAATTGGAGCAAGGTCATGACTGATTTGCAGTGGCTGGGTCCAAACTGAGGTGACATGGTGTGCAAAATAGCAATGGACTGGGTTGCTGCCCAAAGTAATTAGTGGTGGCTGAGATTAATTCAAGCATTCTATCATCGCTTTTTTGCATACTTTAGTGTGTTGCCCTAAGTGGGGCGGGTCTGCCCAAACGTGGGTCCCGTTCACACTGTGTTACTGGAACCAAGCTGTACCTGGTTGATGGGCCCATAACTAGGGCAAAACTGGTCCTGGGTTGCTTATGTTCCAGTTTAGGGAGGACCGGGCTTGGCAGTTTGGGCTGTACTGTTCCAATTGGAGCAGGGTCAAGACTGATTTGCAGATAGCTGGGTCCAAAACTGAGGTGACATGGTGTGCATAATAATGATGGAATGCGATACCGCCCTGAGCAGCTACTAGTGGCAGAGTTTAATTCAAGAATTCCATCTGTCACTGTTTGTATACTTTAGTGTGTCACCCTAAGTGGAAAGGATATGGCTAGATATGGGTCCTGTGCACACTGTGTCACTGGAACCAAGCTGCACCTGACTTATGAGCCCATAAATAGGGCGAAAACAGCCCTGGGCTGCTAATGTTCCAGTTCATGGTGGACCTGGCTTGGCAGTTTGGGCTGGTCTGTTCCAACTGGAGCAGGGTCAAGACTAATTTGCAGATAGCTGGATCTATACTCAAGTGACATGGTGTGTAAAATTATGTTGGACTGGGATGTGGCCTGACTAATTACCAGTGGCTGAGATTAATTCATGCATTCCATCCATCACTTTTTTCTATACTTTAGCGTGTCGTCCAAGTGGCATGGGTATGCCCATATGTAGGACTTGTGCACATGCTGTCACTGGAACCAAGATGTACCCGGCTAATGAATCCATAACTAGGACGTAACCGGTCCTAGCTGCATGCGTTCTGATTCGGGGAGGACCTGACTTGACAGTTCAGGCAGAACTGTTCCGATTGGAGAAGGGTCAAGACTGAATTGCAGATAGCTGGGTCCAAACTGCGATGACATGGTTTGCAAAATAACAATGGGCTGGGATGAAGCCCTAAGTAATTAATAGTGGCTAAGATTATCTCAAGAATTCCATCCATCACTTTTTTGTATACTTTAGAGTGTCTCACTAATTAGGACAGGTATTCCAAATGTGGGTGCGGTGCACACTATATCACTGAAACCAAGCTTTACCCTGCTGATGAGCCCAAAACCAGTTCAGGGTGGTCTGGCTTGACAGTTTGGACAGACTGTTAGGATTGGAGTAGGGTCAAGACTGAATTGCAGATAGTTGGGTCCAAACTCCCGTGACATGATGTGCAAAATACCCATGGACAAAGATGAAGCCCTAAGTACTTAATAGTGGCAAAGATTAACTCAAGAATTCCATGAATCACTTTTTGTATACTTAGTGTGTATTCTTAAGTGGGGTGGGTATTCCAGACGTGGGTCCCATGCACATTATATCGCTGGAACCAAGCATTACCCTGCTGATGAGCCCAAAACAAGGGCAAAACCGGCCTGGGGTTGCTTGTGATTAGGCCTGGGCGGTAAATTCCGTTCCGCTCGCGGAATTTGCGGAATTTGGGTAATTTCACTTTCCGCGGAGAACGCGGAATTACCAAAAATTCCGCGATCCGCGGCTTCGCGGAATTTTTTGCTTGTTCGCGCTTTCAAAATGCGTGTTCGTGAGATATTTCTCCCCGAGCACGCAAACAGCGTTCGCGAACAGGAAAAAAGCATCGCGAACGGGCGGAACAAGCAAGATTTTTTACCGTTTCGCGGAGCTTTGCGTAGCGCGACTACTCAAATTCCTCCCACCCCTACTTGTGATCCAGTTCTGGGAGGCCCTGACTTGCCAGTTCAGGCAAGACTGTTCCTATTGTAGCAGGGTCAAGACTCATCTGCAGATAGCTGGGTCCAAACTGATGTGACATGCAAAATAACTTTGGATTTGAATGCTGCCCAGAGTAATTTCCAGTCACTGAGATTAATTCAAGCAATCCATCCATCACTTTTTTGTATACTTTAGTGTGTTGCCATAAGTGGGGCGGGTATGCCCAGATGTGGGCCTCATGCACACTGTGTTACTGGAACCAAGGTGCACCCTGCTGATTAGCCCTTAACTAGGGCAAAACTGATCCTGGGTTGCTTGTGTTCCAGTTTAGGGAGGACCTAGCTTGGCAGTTTGGGCTGTACTGTTCCAATTGGAGCAGGGTCAAGACTGATTTGCAGATAGCTGGGTCCAAAACTGAGGTGACATGGTGTGCATAATAATGATGGAATGCGATACCGCCCTGAGCAGCTACAAGTGGCTGAGTTTAATTCAAGAATTCCATCTGTCACTGTTTGTATACTTTAGTGTGTCACCCTAAGTGGAAAGGATATGGCTAGATATGGGTCCTGTGCACACTGTGTCACTGGAACCAAGCTGCACCTGACTTATGAGCCCATAAATAGGGCGAAAACAGCCCTGGTCTGCTAATGTTCCAGTTCAGGGTGGACCTGGCTTGGCAGTTTGGGCTGGTCTGTTCCAACTGGAGCAGGGTCAAGACTAATTTGCAGATAGCTGGATCTATACTCAAGTAACATGGTGTGTAAAATTATGTTGGACTGGGATGTGGCCTGACTAATTACCAGTGGCTGAGATTAATTCATGCATTCCATCCATCACTTTTTTCTATACTTTAGCGTGTTGTCCAAGTGGCATGGGTATGCCCATATGTAGGACTTGTGCACATGCTGTCACTGGAACCAAGATGTACCCGGCTAATGAATCCATAACTAGGACGTAACCGGTCCTAGCTGCATGCGTTCTGATTCGGGGAGGTCCTGACTTGACAGTTCAGGCAGAACTGTTCCGATTGGAGAAGGGTCAAGACTGAATTGCAGATAGCTGGGTCCAAACTGCGATGACATGGTGTGCAAAATAACAATGGGCTGGGATGAAGCCCTAAGTAATTAATAGTGGCTAAGATTATCTCAAGAATTCCATCCATCACTTTTTTGTATACTTTAGGGTGTCTCACTAATTAGGACAGGTATTCCAAATGTGGGTGCGGTGCACACTATATCACTGAAACCAAGCTTTACCCTGCTGATGAGCCCAAAACCAGTTCAGGGTGGTCTGGCTTGACAGTTTGGACAGAACTGTTAGGATTGGAGTAGGGTCAAGACTGAATTGCAGATAGTTGGGTCCAAACTCCCGTGACATGATGTGCAAAATACCCATGGACAAAGATGAAGCCCTAAGTACTTAATAGTGGCAAAGATTAACTCAAGAATTCCATGAATCACTTTTTTGTATACTTAGTGTGTATTCTTAAGTGGGGTGGGTATTCCAGACGTGGGTCTCATGCACATTATATCGCTGGAACCAAGCATTACCTTGCTGATGAGCCCAAAACAAGGGCAACACCGGCCTGGGGTTGCTTGTGATTAGGCCTGGGCGGTAAATTCCGTTCCGCTCGCGGAATTTGCGGAATTTGGGTAATTTCGCGTTCCGCGGAGAACGCGGAATTACCATAAATTCCGCGATCCGCGGCTTCGTGGAATTTTTGGCTTGTTCGCGCTTTCAAAATGCGTGTTCGCGAGATATTTCTCCCCGAGCACGCAAACAGCGTTCGCGAACAGGAAAAAAGCATTGCGAACGGGCGGAACAAGCAAGATTTTTTACCGTTTCGCGTAGCTTTGCGTAGCGCGACTACGCAAATTCCTCCCACCCCTACTTGTGATCCAGTTCTGGGAGGCCCTGACTTGGCAGTTCAGGCAAGACTGTTCCTATTGTAGCAGGGTCAAGACTCATCTGCAGATAGCTGGGTCCAAACTGATGTGACATGCAAAATAACTTTGGATTTGAATGCTGCCCAGAGTAATTTCCAGTCACTGAGATTAATTCAAGCAATCCATCCATCACTTTTTTGTATACTTTAGTGTGTTGCCATAAGTGGGGCGGGTATGCCCAGATGTGGGCCTCATGCACACTGTGTTACTGGAACCAAGGTGCACCCTGCTGATGAGCCCTTAACTAGGGCAAAACTGATCCTGGGTTGCTTGTGTTCCAGTTTAGGGAGGACCTAGCTTGGCAGTTTGGGCTGTACTGTTCCAATTGGAGCAGGGTCAAGACTGATTTGCAGATAGCTGGGTCCAAAACTGAGGTGACATGGTGTGCATAATAATGATAGAATGCGATACCGCCCTGAGCAGCTACTAGTGGCTGAGTTTAATTCAAGAATTCCATCTGTCACTGTTTGTATACTTTAGTGTGTCACCCTAAGTGGAAAGGATATGGCTAGATATGGGTCCTGTGCACACTATGTCACTGGAACCAAGCTGCACCTGACTTATGAGCCCATAAATAGGGCGAAAACAGCCCTGGGCTGCTAATGTTCCAGTTCAGGGTGGACCTGGCTTGGCAGTTTGGGCTGGTCTGTTCCAACTGGAGCAGGGTCAAGACTAATTTGCAGATAGCTGGATCTATACTCAAGTGACATGGTGTGTAAAATTATGTTGGACTGGGATGTGGCCTGACTAATTACCAGTGGCTGAGATTAATTCATGCATTCCATCCATCACTTTTTTCTATACTTTAGCGTGTCGTCCAAGTGGCATGGGTATGCCCATATGTAGGACTTGTGCACATGCTGTCACTGGAACCAAGATGTACCCGGCTAATGAATCCATAACTAGGACGTAACCGGTCCTAGCTGCATGCGTTCTGATTCGGGGAGGACCTGACTTGACAGTTCAGGCAGAACTGTTCCGATTGGAGAAGGGTCAAGACTGAATTGCAGATAGCTGGGTCCAAACTGCGATGACATGGTGTGCAAAATAACAATGGGCTGGGATGAAGCCCTAAGTAATTAATAGTGGCTAAGATTATCTCAAGAATTCCATCCATCACTTTTTTGTATACTTTAGGGTGTCTCACTAATTAGGACAGGTATTCCAAATGTGGGTAGGGTGCACACTATATCACTGAAACCAAGCTTTACCCTGCTGATGAGCCCAAAACCAGTTCAGGGTGGTCTGGCTTGACAGTTTGGACAGAACTGTTAGGATTGGAGTAGGGTCAAGACTGAATTGCAGATAGTTGGGTCCAAACTCCCGTGACATGATGTGCAAAATACACATGGACAAAGATGAAGCCCTAAGTACTTAATAGTGGCAAAGATTAACTCAAGAATTCCATGAATCACTTTTTTGTATACTTAGTGTGTATTCTTAAGTGGGGTGGGTATTCCAGACGTGGGTCCCATGCACATTATATCGCTGGAACCAAGCATTACCCTGCTGATGAGCCCAAAACAAGGGCAAAACCGGCCTGGGGTTGCTTGTGATTAGGCCTGGGCGGTAAATTCCGTTCTGCTCGCGGAATTTGCGGAATTTGGGTAATTTCGCGTTCCGCGGAGAACGCGGAATTACCAAAAATTCCGCGATCCGCGGCTTCGCGGAATTTTTTGCTTGTTCGCGCTTTCAAAATGCGTGTTCGCAAGATATTTCTCCCCGAGCACGCAAACAGCGTTCGCGAACAGGAAAAAAGCATCGCAAACGGGCGGAACAAGCAAGATTTTTTACCATTTCGCGGAGCTTTGCGTAGCGCGACTACGCAAATTCCGCCCACCCCTACTTGTGATCCAGTTCTGGGAGGCCCTGACTTGGCAGTTCAGGCAAGACTGTTCCTATTGTAGCAGGGTCAAGACTCATCTGCAAATAGCTGGGTCCAAACTGATGTGAC